>JASDQU010394757.1:0-10866 GCA_032191745.1 Picea mariana | reverse complement strand
GGTAAAGGCTCTCGAATCCTTTTTTCCGGGTTGGATGTTTGCAGCAGTGGATGCTAGGGGCCGTTCAAGGGGCCTGGCCACTAGGTGGAAAACAAAATTTGTAACTTGGAAAGTGTTTGGGGGTTTGCTTCAGGTATTGGACTGACGGTTTTCTCTGGTGATCTAGTGCGTAGATTGACAATTATCAATGTTTATGGGCCTTACCAAGATCGTCAACGATACTAGAATTATTTAGTCGACTTTGCGTGGATCAGGGATAAGGATTTTATTCTTATAGGAGACCTTAACTTCTCTTTAGGGGCCTCGGAGGTGTGGGGTCAACAGGCTGCCCCAGACTCCCTAACCATTTTCTTTCTAAATTTTTTGGACTGGGTGGGATTGGAGGACGTTGAACCTCAAAAACTAACTCCCACTTGGTGCAATAGAAGGGTTGGGGAGGACCGAGTGGCTAAGCGTCTGGAGAGATTTCTCTTAGTAGAGGAGTTCCTGGACTCTTTTGTTTTGGTTCGTCAATGGGTAGCTTTTGGAGGGGATTCTGATCATTTTTCGATTATGTTAGACCTAAGGGATAAAAGCAGGAGGGTGTCGAGCCCTTTTAAATTCTTTTATGGATGGATCTCAGACCCCTCCTTTCAAGAGCTAGTGAGGGGGATGGGGTCTCTAATAATGGATGGGAATCAGTTGCCTGCGACAGTCCAGTTTGTGGAGAGTCTCAAAATGTTGAAACAAGCGACTAAGGGTTGGGCTAGGGAGAAAAAGCTCAAGGATGATCATGAGTTGAGAGACATTGAATCTACTCTGTTGGAGCTCCAAGGAAGGCTAGGGCATGGGTTCTCTAGTATCGATGCCAAAGAACTATTGTGTGGTTTGGAGAAAAGGAGGTGGGTTTTACTAGAAGAAAAAGAAGCTTTGTGGAGACTAAAGAGTCATGCTTTATGACTCTCATGTGGTGATGAGAACACTAATTTTTTTCAAGATTTTCCAAAGGTAGGAAAATGGCCAATACCATTTGGGGTTTAAGGGATCAGGCAGGGGAGGAGGTATCTTCTTTTGAAGGCCTGACCAAGCTAGGTACTGAACATTTCAGTGAGTTATTTAAAGAGCCAAAGGGTTTGACTATTGCATAAATTATTTAGGTGGCTCGGTTATTTCCTCGGTTTATAGAGGAGGATGAAATTGGACCCTTAATGGATTTTGTTACTGAAAAATAACCACTGGAAGTTCTTCACTCTTTCCAAAAAGGGAAAATCCCTGGGCTTGATGGCTGGCCAATTGAATTTTATTTGGGTTGCTTCGATGTAATTGGACCTGATGTCCTGGAGGTGGTTGAGGAATTAAGGGTGAATGGTCACATTCATAACCCTATAAACTCTACCTTCATAGCGCTCATTCCAAAGACAAATAATCCCTCCTCCTTTAAAGATTTTCGGCCTATTTCGTGATGCAACCGTTTGTACAAGATTATCTCAAAGGTAATCAGTAGAAGGCTGAAGGAGATTTTATCTAAACACATTTCCTGTGAACAATTTAGTTTCATGGAAGGAAGACAGATCCATGAGGGCATCAGTGTAGCTCATGAATTCCTACACAGTATAAAATTGAGGAAGCTCAAAGGAGTTGTGGTAAAAATTGACTTATCTAAAGCATTTGATCGGGTAAACTAGCTGTATTTAAGAATGCTCTTGATTCATCTGGGTTTTGGTTTGGATTTTACCAATTGGGTGATGGGTTGTATGCATTCAGTCTCTTTATCCATACTCCTCAATGGTTCAACCTCTTATTTTTTCCAAGCAGAAAGAGGACTCCGACAAGGTTTTCCTCTGTCACCTTTACTTTTCCTCTTAGTAGCAGAAGGGCTCAGTCAATTTCTAGCGGGGGAAAAAAATGCTGGGAGATTCACAGGTATAAAAATTTCTAATGGGCTGTTCATCACACACTTAATCTTTGTTGACAATATCCTAATTTTTTGTGATGGCTCGAAGCAAGAAGCTGACATTTTAATTGAGGGTCTCACCCTGTTCAAAAGAGCAACTGGTATGCGGGTTAATGAACATAAATCTAGTATTCTCTTCTCTTTGGTTGAGGCAAATGTTATTCAAAATTTCTTGGATCAGCTCCCTTTCCAATTGTAGGGGTTGGACAAGGGACTGAAATATCTAGGTTTTCACTTAAAACCCAATGATTATCAGAAGAATGACTGTATGTGGCTTTTGGAAAAATTGGAAAAAAGATCGAAAGTTTGCTGTAATAAATGGTTGTCTAGGGTTGGGAGATTAGTACTGATCAAGTTGGTACTGGAGGCAATCCCATTTTATTGGATGTCCCTCTCCTGGATTCCAAAGGGCATTCTGGAAAAAAGCTAGAAAAATGTCTTTTTCTTATCTGTGGAGGGGAAAGAAGGAGAATCGGGTGATGCCATGCGTCCGTTGGGAGAGAATTGCAAAAAGATCTTGGGGGTTGGGGATTAAAGAATATTTTCCTGTTTTCTAAAGTATTAACAACAAAATCTGCGTGGAGACTCATTTCCACAAAAAATATTTGGACCAAGGTAGTCATCCAGAAATACGTGGCTCCACTCTCCTTGTTGGAGTGGCTCAGGTGCCCAGGACTATGGGCATAGGGGATCTTTGTTATGTGGAAGGCTATACTAAATGCTTTTGAAGTGGTTGGAAATTTCTTAGCCTGGAGAGTTGGGTCTGTAACTTTTCTCAGGATTGGCCACGATCCCTGGGCAGGCAATATTAGAGAGCACATACTCCCTGAAGAACTATGTTCAATTTTGGATCGAGGGGGGTATTTCTATCTGGCACAGGTTGGGGAACCTCTCGCCTCAACTCCTTGGCACCAAGGTTGGAAAGACAAGAGAAAGTTGGGATTAGTGGGGGCCGATGTATTTACTTGGGACCGATATATCAGTGCTCTCAGGAGAGCAAATATTCGTTTGTCCGATCGGGATGATGAACTCCTTTGGGATGGGGATCTGGGAGGGGTATACACCCTAAAAGCTGGTTATGTACAGTTGAGTACTGAAATATTGCAACAAGACGAAAAGTGGTGGTGGATAAAAATTTGGAAACAAAGGTGCCCAGCTAAAGGGAAAATTATGATCTGGTCTATCCTCAAGAAAAAAATTCCAATGTGGGAAAATCTACAGAAGAGACAATTCAATGGTCCGAGTTGGTGTTCACTTTGTAAAGAACAGGAGGATACTGCTGATCATCCATTTATGCAATGTCCCTTTACCACTTCACTGTGGGAGGAAGTAAACCGTTTGAACAACTCCATTGGTGGTTGGCAAGGGGCATTCTTTGAAGAGGCCTTGGAGGTTTGGATTTTGTCGAGGACTCCAAAGGATTACAAGGCTTTTCCCTTCATTGCTACATGGGGGAATTTGGCTAGCCCATAACTCCTTGCTTTTTCAGGATGAGATCCAGTCACCTCTCCGTGTGGCCATCAATTGCCTTGGTATCCTTGCACACTTAAAACCAGTGGTTAGGATGGGTCTTGGAAATGCTCGTGGGGTTCAGGTGGAACAGATTAACAGGGAGCGGCCTTGGGATTTTTTCGATGGGGCGGCTTTGGGGGACCACTTACTTTGTGGGGGGGTGGTTGTTTATAATTATTTGTACATCATTTTTTTCTACTCAGGGCTGGGATGGGAGCTGGTACAAAAAATTTCTCTGAGATTATGGCTTTAAAAATGTTACTTTTATTCACTATGGAAAAGGTTGCAAAATGTTACAGGTTTTTGGGGATTCCTTATTAGTCATCAATTGAATGAACAAGGTTCAAATTTGTCATATTACTCATCTTATGCCTATACTTGAGGAAGTGCTGAGGATTATCACTACTTTTGACTCTATATATTTCTCTCACATCTACAAGGAACGAAACAAAATGGCTGATATGATTTCCAAACAAGCCTCACAGTTAGACTATGGAAGCTGGCACATAACAGAACATTCGAAAGGGGACAATTTTGATTACCACATACCTTTTTAGGACGGTCTACTATAGGAGAGCTTCATCTCTTCTTGGAACTCTTAGCTAGAAATTGGGGTTTACCTCTATTCACATAATTGTAAATCGATATATAAGAATCATGTTTTTGTTTATTGTATATGGTATATGAGAAACTGTGACTCAATATGTGAACTGTGGGAAAGGAGGGTTTTTTGGCTTTATGTCAAAACTGTTATTTTTGTTGAAACTTTTAGTATTGGAAGTGTCTCCACCAAGACAATATATATGTGGCTATTTCTTCATAGTCAATATATATCTACGAATGTAATTTTGTACCAAATTAATGAAATTACAAATTTTTTCTGTGGAAAAACAAAAAATTGTTTCTAACTCATTGCATGAGGTCTTTAATGGAGCTAAAACTTAGGTGTAGGTGTCCCTTGCCATCTAACTGATCCATGAGAATTCATTGGAACCCTCCTTGACAGGTGGTAACCTCCCAACAAGGCGAATATCCAATCAACTATGAAAAACAAAGAATTCACAACACATTTCACAACGCACTAGTGTTTTAATTGTTTCTCTCAAATTCCAAACTGGGTCAAGGTGAAATTTGGTTAGCAAGTCAACAGAGATATCATCTTCCTCCGTAAACAATTTCAGAGAAACCCACTTCGCCATTTTGGTTTTATGATCAAATCTGTAACAATAGTTGCTACAGGAAATTTCGTAGTGCCTGTCTGTGTAGATAATTTTGCAGCGCCATGCGCTACAAAATGTCCTGTAGTTGTCTGATTTGTGCACTTTGAGCCCAAAATACCGAAAAAATTTAGCCAAAGGTGTATAAGCATGTAGATGTCTCCAGATAGGGTGTAAGCATGATACTTTCCACAAAACTTCAAAAATCTAAGGATGAATTGACCCATAACAACTACATGTGACCCTTAACAACTTCAAGTGATAACATTGGCTCCACAGGGGATAGAATACTCCTTTTGAGGCTCTAAGAACTGCTACAAATCCCGTTCCTTAGCTGTTGGGTTGTGGAGTCAAGCTCAAATACATTTTGCTGAAGACAACATGATGACATGTACACTACTCTACTTACAAAGAGAAAATAAACACACATGCTCCAGATGGAGTTTATTTATGTAAATCCTAAAATAAATGATTTTTTACAATAGGTTAGGTGAAAAAAAACTTCCACTAGAGCCAGTCAAGTAACTTCCTAACTGAAAAATTTCTTACTTTTCCACTGATCAACAAGAGATAATAAAAGTGTGACAACAAATTAATTACATTCTTCAGATTACCTCCCAATGTTGAAGGTATGACAAAGCTTGAAGGCTTCAATACATTGAGGAAATGCAACTCCATGTACTCCCCTACAGGGTCATAAAATAGGTGATAAAACTTACTGGGTTGATAACCAAAAACCTGCTCTGCTTTATAGCTACTCACGTATGGTTGAATGTTTGTTGCAAGTACATGTTAATGAATGGATGATGTTGACTGTTGCTACACTTTCCTTTTATCTTCTTTGAAAACATCTGCTAGTTGATTGCAAGAAATCTCCTCATGTATATCAATGAATGGATGTTGCTCTTGGTAAAAGTTTTCATTTTCATCAGAAGGTTGGATGCTAATGGTTTTTTCTTCTAGGACAAAAAACACCTCAACATCTTCATCACTATCTCCATAATTATCAAATAAAGGAGGAGTCTCGAATGACATATCAAGAAATATTTTCTTCTCAACATGAGAAAATTGTTCTTCATGGTTAAAAACATGTTGCCTTTCAAGATTCAATCCAGGAAGAAAAATATTATCATCACCATATGAATCAAAGATAGGTTGCTCATATCTAGGTCTTTTAGAGACAGGGTTATAAAGAGTATCAGTTTCCAAAACAAACTCAATTTCTGCATTTTCCTTATTAAAACAACAAACAAAATTTTCATCTGATGTAGATGAACATGGAAGAGAAAGAGATGATTCCTCATCCAAGGAATCTTCTTCATTCTCACATCCTTCATAAGAATCAATTATATCCTGAACACAATCTTTATACTCCTTACAACAATTATGACAAATTAACTCTGAGGAATAAAACTTTTGACAATGAATATTGAAAGTAGCATGAAACTCTTCGAGTGAAGAAATGATAGAAGGTTCAAGAGACTGATACCAAATACAAACATCTCCTTGAAGAGAGTACATACAAAACTTCATACGTATGTCTTCATGTTGGATGTCAAGCTGCTACACCAAAGCATGAAATTCTAGAGCATGCTCATGTTGGATTCTCACCTTCATAAAATATTGGCAGCAGATCTTGCCATTCATCAATTTGAGGCAAAGGATGTGGATAGCCATATATGGTTGAGAAGTTGAGTGGGGAAAACCTCCTGGCCATGATAGCCTACATAGCCATTTAATTTGTCTCATTCCATTGGAGTCACCAACAAATTCTGAACAATGGAGTTGCCATGGTGAATGTGTAGTCTTGAAGGTGTACAACTTCAGTCATCATCTAAAGCTAGAGCTGTGCAATGTTGTTCTTCCTAGGGAGATTTTCAATATGCTCAAGTCCGTCCCCGAAAACGATGCCAAGAATGTTAGCACTGAGAGTCACCCTCAGACTACAAGAGGATAAGCCCAATACCCATCAAAATGTAAATGGATTAAAATGGTTTGAATAGGTGGATCAACAAGATGAGAAATAAAGGGAGAGGGCAAAAAAATGTATGCAGAGGCATTCCATTGGGCATGGAGTCATAACATCCTACAGATCAAAGGAAATCAAACTGTATATTAGACAAAGAGATATATAATGATGAGTATAATCATGGTGAATATGACAAAAGGAAGAACATCCATTATACAAATATCCTTTCTACAATAGATAAAGATTTGCTTAAACAATGAACAATGATTTAATGGGAAAGCTACAACAGATCCTGTGTTGTTCATGAATCCATCAATCAATGGCAACCATGATCCTCAAAACCTGCAATATGTTCAAGCAAGAAGATAACAAAGAAGTGGGAAAATAAAGAAGACAATCTGATAACAACTCTCATGAATCTTTAATGGCAGAAAATTTCATTACAAATAGGCCCTCAGGCTTACAAATGAACAACTAAAACTGCTCCTACTCTCTCTAGCCTCTCTTGGCTCATGAATCCAACGCCTCTCCAAGAGATCCCTCCTCTCTTAAATAGAAAATAGCATCAAAATAATTTTAGGAGGTCGAATCCCATCTCTTCCATTGGATTCTAGGCCTTGGAGCTAGGTGGCAATAGTCAAAGAGACAAAAATCCAACAAACTGCTGATTTTCAGGAAATTGTTGGAAGTCATTAATAAATTGTTTCCAACTCATTGCATGAAGTCTTTAATGGAGCTAAAACTTAGGTGAATGTGTCCCTTGACTTCTAACTGATCCATGAGAATTCATTTGAACTCTCCTTGATAGGTGGAAACCTCATAACAAGGCGAATATCCAATCAACTATGCAAAACAAATAATTCACATCACATTTCACATTGCACTGGTGTTTTAATTGTTTCTCTCAAATTCCAAACCGGGTTACACTGAAATTTGGTTAGCAAGTCCACATGGATATCATCTTCCTCCACAAAAAATTTCAGAGAAACCCACTTCGCCGTTTTCGTTTTATGATCAAATATGTAACAATAGATGCTACAGGAAATTCCGTAGCACATTCTGTAGTGCCTATATGTTTAGATCATTTCACAACGCCAGGTGCTACGAAATGTCCTATAATTGTCCGATTTGTGTTGTTTGAGCCCAAAATACCCAAAAAATTTAGCTAAAGGTGTATAAGCATGTAGATGTCTCCAGATAGGGTGTAAGCATGATACTTTCCACAAAAATTCAAAAATCTAAGGATGAATTGACCCATAACAACTACATGTGACCCTTAACAACATCATGTGATAACAACCTAAACTAAACTATACATATATAAATAATTTTTTACACAATACATTTTTTTTAATAAATTAACTTAAACTATATGTAATTATTATAAAAACATTAGGGGCGACAGGTGCGGGGGGACTTGTTTTTGACTCTGGAGGAAGTAAGGTTTTGGATTTCTCATGGGGATTAGGGAAAACCACCAAAAATCATGTTGAGGCTCTAGTAGTATACATGATATTACACCTCTTTCCAATTAGTAGATCGTCAATGCTTGTGGTAATTGGGGACTCAGATTTGATCATAAAGGGTCTTCAACGAAACATCAAGAATACTCACCCCACTATAGCTAGAACCCTTCTCAGAATCAAATATCTAGAGAAAAAGTTCAACAAAGTCAGCTACTTCCATGTTTATAGAACCCATAATGGTATATATGACTCCCTAGCTAAAGAGGCAAAGCAATTCACGCATGGGAGACTCAAACATATCAATGAAATCAAATATGAGCCTATTCCTTAGCCACAACTCAACAAGCATGAAGAAAACTTTGGATAGCCTTATAAAGTTATATTTGGTTTTGTTTATGTTTGTTCCATTCAATATTGGGTTGTCGAGCCCCCTCCCCTCACTGAGCAATTTCAATGATTGCCACGTATCTCAGGCATGCGACACATGCAGCTTGGACTCAATCAGTACGGGGCACACAATCTGAATTGATTTCATATTTGATTTCATTGATATGTTTGAGTCCACTGAATTGAGGGGC
This sequence comes from Picea mariana, assembly GCA_032191745.1. Lineage (NCBI taxonomy): Eukaryota > Viridiplantae > Streptophyta > Pinopsida > Pinales > Pinaceae > Picea > Picea mariana. Next base: position 2,191 of record JASDQU010394757.1, on the reverse strand, counting down.
ACACAATCTGAATTGATTTCATATTTGATTTCATTGATATGTTTGAGTCCACTGAATTGAGGGCTTCAAATGAAGCTATCCTTCCATCACAACGTCCGATTTTTCCATTGGAAGTAGAAGCAACGCGTGCAGGGCATCGTGGTTTGAATTTGGAGCAGATTAATGAGAACCAAAACTAGAACCAGGTGGACACATCTTTGCATCTTAATTAGCATAATATGATATCTAAAGTTCTCTATATGCTATTTTCATATGTAGCCATTTTCCCATGGAAATTTTGTATAAATTTCACTAGGCTAAGGGATAAGATACAAATAGGTAGTAAGATACATAAGGCAACAACTTGTCATGAAAGTTTGAAGTCTGGAAATTTTGTAAATTTGGCTAATTTTGTTGATTCTCAGCCTTTTTTCTAATACAATTTTAATCATTTCATTTTATAAAATGCATTTATTTTTTCAATTTAGCTTTTATTAGTAAAACAAATATAAAGTAACATGTTCAGAAGTGCATATGATACTCCAATTAAACTCTCGATGACACTTGAGATATATGGATCTTAAAAAGTTACAGGTCAATGGAGATTTAACTACTCAATCACTACTCAATCCATTTTAATAGAGTTAAACAGTTTTTTAAGATTTGATTATTTCTTTAATGGATTTGTGTTGGAATTTTTCTACATTGCATATTCTTTTTGCTTTTTATTGTGTAGAAATGGTTAGAAGTTAATGTTCATTGGAAATTTTCTACATTGCATATTTTTTTGTTTTTAGTCTCGGCTTTTGGCTAGGGACTATAGAAATCTCCTCGCGGCCAATCATCATTGACCGCCTATTAACCAGGGCATTTTGTTACATTAACAGGTGCATTTTGTATGTTTTTAACACAATTTTCCTAAACTTTTTATGAAATTTAGGATAAATCTATTTATTTTTAAAAGCAAATTATTTTTTAATTTTTCATAAAATTCCTTATTGGTAAAATGCTCGGTGATGGGACTTAAATACCATGTGTATGCCATTATTTTCTCTCAATTGTCATACTTTATAAATGATATTTTTTTTAAATAAAATTCTTATTTGCTTGCACTTATTTTCCTTCCAGACATTGAATATCTGACAATGTTAAGTGTCTCGACCTCTTGACATGCTGCACAAACCATTGCCACCTCTTCATGCCCCACCTAGCCACCACCTTAGGAGATATTTACTTTTTTCTTCCACCATCTTCATCCGATCAGAATACCAACTCGTATCGAAAAAGATTGAAGACCAACTCGTAGCGGAGAAGCTTACAGAGGGGCCTTCAAATGTTAACTCCACTGACAACTCCAATAAGAACAAGGCACTTTAGAAGACTAACCAGGAAGCCCATCTTGTGCAGTCACAACCACAATGCATCTTATTATAGTTGCCAGTGATCAATACTGTTATGGGCTTTGAGACGAAATAACACTTTGATAATGGCAACAATGTTGTAGATTACTGGAGTTGATATACTTACTTGTGAATTTCGCGAGAAGTTTGCAAACACTACTACATATTGAAAAAATTGCGACGACCACTTGTGACGACCACTTGCGACGAAAGTACTCTTTTATCACAAATTCAAGAGAAAAAGTTCAAATTTTCAATTTTGATCTAAATCCACCCCGTATTTGTCTCTCTATCAACGGAACCAAACTTTTGTCTGTTTTGCGACGATCATCAAGATGGTGGACTATTGTCTCTATTTCGACAAAACTGTGTTTCTGTCGCAAGAGCAACGCTCACTATTGACCATTACACTTTTTGATACTATCCATATTGACCGTTATACATTTTGACAAAGTCTAAATTGATATGGTCAACGTTTGTCGCAAGAGCAATGAATTGACCATTATAACCATTCCTGTCTTCGACAAAGTGACCTAAATATAACAAATAAATAGGTACAAAAAAATAAAAATATTTAGGTCACGATCGTCGCAATTGTGACGACCGTGACCTAAATTGACATATAAATATTTGACGATTTAAAGATGTTGCAACAATCTTGATATAACAACGATGGTTCCGAAAGGGTATTAAAACATTGTAGGAAATATGGGCACATTGATGGTGGATCGAATGAATATCGTCCCATGGTAATTAGCTATATATTCATTATCTGTTTTTATTTTGTCAATTTTATATAAAATTATATATAT
>JASDQU010394755.1:0-10866 GCA_032191745.1 Picea mariana | reverse complement strand
AGGGAAATAAAGATAATTAATTAATTAAAGAATTTAATTTATGAGGAAGGAAGGGGATGGGTGACACTTGTATGGGGAGGAATTTTTAGGAAATTAATTATTAAAACTTAACTAAAAGAGAATTTTTGGAAAGTAAGGAACCACGAAACTCTATATAATGAAGGGAGGTAATGGAAGTTGGAGCATCTTCTGTTTGCGTAACGTTATGCTGTAGAAACATCTACTTGACTGATTTACTTGTGGGAGTTGGGATACCCAGCTCGGAGAGGAGTGGCAGCTCGACCTTGTGAGGTGAGTTGGGAGCTAGTCGTAATCTCTAGATAGAGTGTGTGGCCCCTTTGTGGCTCGAGGGGATAAGAGGGAAGAAGAGTACCCCTAGCATTGGCTGGGAGGTACCAGTGAAGTCTCGATGGTCAGCGAGCGAGAGTTGCATGGAGAGCGTTGTCGTCACTCAGAGTGGGAAAACATGCAACGGTAATCTCTTTCCATTTGTATAGTATATGTTGTAGGTTTTATGCTTGGATCTGCATGTTGATTAGGTAAGTAGACTGAATGTATAGATTGATGCCTGAAATTTTCTTAGCCTAGCTCAATGATTTTTGACTCTCATGGCCTTCGAATTATGGCACATCTTGACCATCTGGTTGTGTTTTTTGTGACCTTCTTGGTTGTTTATCTCTAGTACCTAGCTCACCAGTCCTCGCCTGAGCAGTTGGCTAGGAGCCTGATCTATGGTCATCGCCTTAGTGTTAAAATACCTATGGATCTCAGTGCCTTGCTTTCTTATATGAGGATGATGAAGCGAAGGATGAACCTATCAGTCGTCTACCTCTGTTGTTGTCCATGCCTAATTGTTTGACTTGCGCCTTCCAATACAACCTCTACATACGGATTATCTTGTTGCCTTGTTGTTTATTTTTCTACGCCCTAACTGATAGAATCCATGAGATCCTTTCGATGAGATGTCCTTATGGCCCTGGCATTCTCTTACTATTGTCAGCATCTTATATTGGTATCCTGAGATGTAAAAAGTCTTGACTTCAATCTGCGTTTTGTTTCTTGTTAGATTTACTTGTTTTTATTACTTCTGCGATGGTCATTATGTAAAGGATGTAAAAATCTTACCTCTGCATTTGTAAATATGTAACAGATGTATAATTATTAACACTACTAATTACCACTTGAATATTTTCTCTGTGCACCAGTGCTAGAATCCATCCTTTATGAACAATTTTAGCATCCTATGGCAATGATTTCTTATCATTATCAACTATGAGTTTAATCGTCTTTTAGGAGAGAAATTTTTAGTATTGCATTGATGCCTCATGAGTTTTACCCTGCATGTTTTATACCATTGTGTTTAACTACCTTAGGCATTTAACTACTAGGTGGTTGTCCGAGTGGCGAGTTTACTGCATTTCCCACTAGGATTTAACTAGCAATAATTTGTTAGCATTTACACCTGTGTTTTCAAAGGTTGTTGGCAGTGGATGGCCAGGCACGACGTCATTGTTGTTGTACAAAAGTATCTTGTTAACTTAGGTAATTAACAGACAAAAATACTGGTATTATAATAGCGATTTAATGAGGCGGATTATTGTTGTTTGTTGCATTTATTAGACCGAGAGCATATCCCTAATTCTTGATAAATTCTTATATCGTTATTACTCGATGCAAGACATCTATTTTTACAGGTAGCAATATTTGTTTTTTTTTTTTCTATTTTTGAACCGAGCGTATCCTTATCTTCCTGAAACAATGACTCCTCCTTACTTTAAAGGAGAGAGATACATGAAGAGATAGAGAGAAAAAAGGCAGCGATTAATTGGTGGTCTGCGTTTTTTTTGGGACTATAATAAGCAACCTCAATTATTCCGCGATTTCCTTTGAGAACGATTTACCCAGATATTCATAGAGTTCCCATAGTGATCATTGTTAGACCTACTCTTGTGATAGGCCACGTGTTATGTATTCATCAATTGATTTATTCAACATTGCACAAAGATTTTATCTAGAGGGATCTCAGCCAATTAATTGTTGCTGGTTGACTGTGCAACAGCTGCACCTTGATGGTGGTGTTTACAAATTTTAGAAAGCCCCTTTGATGTTGGTGTTTGCAAATTTTATTCTCTACATATATTTTTAGTTTATTCACCGTGTTATCCTTGCTGGCATTATAATTATTACCTGTTGTGCACTGAACCCACTCCTAGGTCTCTATTTCCATTATGTTTCCCTCCTTCTTGTCTTCAGATCGTTAGTCCACCTCATTATTCTCTATTTTGAGATTGATAGGATGTGTTGTAGTGTGTGCGTTCTCCAAGCTCTGAGTATAACTCACCTACTTCCACAGAGGCCCCATATCCTAAAAGCAAGAAGAAAGGAATTTAAATCATGCTCATGCTTTATATATATTTATACATTGTCAACCTCCAATTAGATTCCATGGATTCTGTCTCGAATTCCACTAAGATCTAGCAGTTATAATATGAGAAAAAGTACATATAGGAGTGATCGAGATGACTCCATCGCAGACGAGTTCTTAGATTTTCTTGATCTCTTTTCCTTATTACTACTAATTTCCATTTTTGGTATGCTTCATTCCTTTAAGTTTGATTTTAATTGTCAGTCTCTACTATGGTTTATGGTTTAGGTATTGTTTTATCCTTAACATCATATTTATATGTAATTCATTCATTATGAAATTCAATTTTAAAATAGTAAATTTTTATGGAATTGTTAACTTATTTTTAATTTGAAACTTTATAATTTAGTGAACGACAAGTACTTCATCAATATTATGAATAGAAATATTTTTTATATAAGGTATTAATATTATTAAATTTTGGGATTAGGGGTTGGAACTTCCTTAGTCCCTTGGGTTGAAATGTCAGGTAGTCTTGGAATCCCTCCATACGTCATATCAATTACAATAAGTTGATCACTCACATCCTGAATGCATATCATTGAAGGACTTCAATCGATCCATTATTACTAAACACCACCAATTCTCTTCCATTTGAATGGTGTATGAATTTATCCATTTAATTGCTAAGCAAGACCATTTTTGTTTTGTTTCCATATAATGATTTACTAACAACACTTTGACATGTTAGATAGAGTACTAGTTTAGACTTTTCATTGCACAACCTGTGTTTCTTACAATGAACAGTCATGCACCCAGTAGACCAAAAACACTTGGAGATAGTTAGTTTCTTGTCGAGATCTTAGGCGAATCTACCTTTTGCATTTTCCTAACAACAGAATTTCAAATGGCATGGTTAATATAATTAGTGTACTGTGTGGAACCTTGTACCTTTGGCATTTCCTTGGATAACATGCACATATCCGGACCCTTTGGTGTTAGCCTTAAACTGTGGGAGACTCACGTTTCCTCTACAACCTATAACTCTTTGTTGGGTAATTGCCCCCTGGGTAAGGAAGACCAAGTTCGATGCACCTGCATGCGTTCAAATTCCATTCTGAGATAGACATGATTTTCTTGGAGATCAACTTTTATTCACATGAAAATGTAGGTCTAGGGACCCTGCACTTATTCGATAACTGGAGTCCCGATAGGACTATGAAACTTCTTGTAAAATGAGGTTCTTCCTCTTTTTGATTTTGGCTTGATTTTAGGAAATAATAGTTGCACGATATAACTATTATTACTTGATGCACTAAATAAATAATATTTTCCTTCAAAAAAAAAACATTTTGCACAAGCATTATGTGAGGCTTGACATCATAACAAAACAGGAGGGACGTTACACTTCTAGACAAGATGGGCTTCATTAAAAAATACAGATTATTTAAAGACTTCATGTAAGTCAAAACATCCTATCTTGAAAGATAAGATCAGATCTCAAAAGGATCTAAAAGTTACAAAGATAGAGGGTTTTAAAACCACTCAATATCACAACATATCTTCAAAATTATGGAAGTTTTGTTTTTTGATTTACAAAATAAGCCAAAAAAAAGGTGGCTAATTAACTAAGTCTAGCCTGCATCCATATTATGAGATCACCACAAGATACATCCTATCCTGAAAGAAAAATGAAATGAACTTGAATTAGATATTTATTTAACTAACATTTTCCAAATTTTATATGAGAATTGACTTGGCTACAAAATCTCTCGATTATGTAGCCAGTCTTATTATTTACAACAAAAATCTAAATTGATCTAGATTAATTGGAAAGATAAAAATAATAAAAGAAATAAGATAACAACCAATCTTACCATTCAACCAAATTTGAATCACAAAATCTCAGAGTTGATCACGGCCTTGACATTATCAATGTTTTTTATTATGATTTTGTCAGTCCTTTTCAAACATTTTCCTTGCCTTTGTGCATTTATCTTGAGCTCACGGTTTTCATTTGTCAATGAGTCATTTTGAGCCGTAAGAGATTTGATACTTGCTTGAAGGATAGGGATATCTATGTAATATTGATCGATCCAATGTAAACACACTTCACACTGTGGAGATGGGGTGGTCGGTTGAGGAAGCACATGATTGTGTGCTAAAACACTACCATTCTCCACTATCGGACCTCGACCGAGTTTAATTCCTGTAAATTCTGTATTGTGTTTAAGGCATGGTGGAAGATTATTCACATAATCAAATGGTTGACTGAGATCTATTTTAGCATAATCTGGATCTTCCTCTGCCAGGAATTTTTCAATTTCAGAATCAGAGTGCTCATGGATCTCGATCGATTCGATCGAGCTCACATGAGCCTTTGATCTATTGCATAGGCTCCTCCAAATTAAACATCCATCTCTTTTTTTATTAAACCCTATTTATGGATTCTTCTTTGACAGTTTGTGTGAGCGTTTGTTGATGGTTTTTGCAATGGTATTTGGGAAAACAACGTTTTCACACTCAGGAGATTTAATGACCCTAGGGATAGTATCTTGTTGCTCACATATAGACTGATCAGGTGTAGCCCTTTCACAAGGGTTTTCGCATAAGAGATATGGCATGTCACTGGAAGGAACAAAAGACTTCTCTACCATAAGTTTATCAACCACAGGGATCTCTATAAGGATTACTGTAACAAATCCATTGTAAGTTACAAAAGCATCACAATCATCACCAAGTCATTTCATATGTTGAATTAACAACAACCTAATCAACCCATGTTGAAATAAACTAGAATCTAAGTTCTGTCGTTTATATCTCTTAGACATTTTATATAAACTTCTTAATAAGTAAAATGGCATGTTTAATTGGGAATCGATAAAATGAATTAGTGGTCTTATGTGATAAAGGAAAACAAGGCTATAACGGCCTTCACATATGATAAATTGCCTCAACGCTACCAATAAACCATGCCACCTAATATTCAATAGAGAGACCGACATACCTTTGTCACAGCACTGAATATTTTTAGAGGTGGCGAACAGACTCCATGGTACCTCGTCCATCTTTGATTTTTTAAACCATCTTTGGCCAGTGAGGGGGATTCCAGTTCCCTCACTCAGAAATTTTATGGTGATATCCAATTGGACATCGCCCACCTTGGCCTTGCATCCATCGAAGGTAAGGGAAAACTCTTTGGCTACTTGCAAGTTATAAACCTGGAATTTATGGATAAACATAACCCAACCTGAGTTCTTAAGATCCTCACTTGCATCATCATACATAAGCAAGGTTTGAGAGCCATTTGGTTTGATTCAGATGATTGGAGCCATAAGGGTTTGAACAGACAGTCACAAAGGAGGCCAGAATTCACTGCAGGCCTAAGGGGTTTCAACAAGAGAGGAAAACCTAAGAAAATAACAAAGAAATAAAGTCGACAGTCACCCTAGCGTGACCATAATGAGAGCATAAGGGGTTCCAGGCCATGAAGATCAGGTGTTTCAGGTAATGAATGCCCTGAGTACAAAGCGAAACCCAAGACTCTAGCTTGTAATGAAGGATCTGTTGATTCAAACTGCCACTTCAAAAAGGTACAAGGCACAATCGAGTTGTGTTTAATTCCCATGAGATGAAATGGGTACACTCACTTTGCAAAGGCTAGGATATGGATAAGTTTTCATAAACCAAATTCTAAACCAATTTTGATATGTTTACAAAGGATAAAAGATAAGCATACAATCAAAAAGAAACTCATCATAGGTGTTTTTATTGGTATATGATAAACTTATTTAAAATGGACAAGATGTAAACATATTGACCCTTTGAAACCAAGCCTTATTTAAAAAAGTGAAATTAAGTTTTTAACTTGCTTGATTCATGCTTATAGTCATGAATCAAGCATGAAATTGCGAGATAAAAATAAAGTGAAGAACAAACAAACATCTTTTTACAAACCAATAATCATCTTAGAATAGTGATAATTACAAAATGGGGTGATGGGAGCCACAGGAATTGTATTGTCGCTTTAAAAGCGAAAATAGTGTAGGGTTTCCAACAATGGCAACTTGCTTGGAGAAGTAGTTATCTATGCATGACCAATGAATTCATGTTAGGAATGATTAGAATGATTATAAATCAAATAACAGTTGTAGGACTTCAAGCATCTAAATCAAAATTTAACAATGACTACACAGTCCAACTTCAAATATCTTCTTGTTCAAATGGAATCCGGTGACAAATTTTAATTACGAGAGCGACGATATTTAAGCCAATGGCTTCGATATTGTTGACATGTCCACTTCTACCAACAGGTGTCTATAGCCTCGACAGGGATGTCAATTAACCCACTCTGACACCCCTACCCTGTCCAAGAAATTTCAATTCAAAATGAAGGACATTTATAGTCAACATCAAAATTCATACTTGAAAATTTTCCTAAACCCGACATTGCTTCACTACCAGCAGGCCTGTTCAGTACCCCAGAGAATTTGTCTTGGCACCATGCATGCATTTACCCACTTCCAGTAGACCTATTCAGTATCTCGACGATTTTACAAACACTTCCCACAACTCTCAAGAATTTATTTAAAAGATATTTAGAAGAGCGGGGTGATGCTGAAAACTTCAGTCTTTAGAATAATTGTCATTTTCCAACTTTTAATTTTTCTCTTGATCAGCTTCATTATGATCTGAAATTAGTTTTCTGACGAAAACAATATTTCGAGGACAGGAAGGCATACTGGATTTGTCTTGTTTAAAACATGGACAACGTAAATAGCTTTAAATATGGTCATGTCTACTCATAATTATAAATTGAAACCAAGAAACTTATTCTAAACATAAAGTTTCTTTAGCTAATCTGCGTTTGAACAAGTTACAACATTGATGCTCTGAAAAACCTTAACTGTTGCTTCAAAATGAGGCATTCTAGTTTCCCTTCATGAATGAAAAGGTGACATAGATATAAGCTTATCTAGAGATAAAAGAAAACAAACAAAAATGAAAAGAATCAAAAACCAGAAAACAAAACGAAAACAGAAAAATATGTACAAAGGTAGGTCTGAAATTTATTAGCAAAAATACCTCTTGAGAGCTTGGCCATTAACCAGGAAGGTGTCTAGCTGTCCCTCTAAATTTTGTAGGTAGAAGGAGCTGGGGCCTAGTATTTCAACGATTACAAAAGGCCCCAACCACAAGTTCTGGAACTTGTTGTGTTACCCTTTTCTCTCATGAGGTTTATCCCACTTGAGAAACAAATCTCCTACCTCAAAGTTTCTATCCGAAGTAGAGTTAGAATCAAACTAGCCTTTCACAATATGATGATGTTGATCCAATCTCTGCTTCACTTGTGTTCTTACTTATTCTAGTTTTAATAAGGCATTAATTCGGTTCTCAAGAGGAGGGAAATCCTCTTCTTGAACTTTTTGCAATAATTGCAGAGAGGGAAGCAGTACATGAGGAAGGAGGATTGCTTCTCTTCCGTAGATGAGAAAGAAAGGGGAATTACCAACAAAAGTTTTTGGTGTCACCCTATCAACCCAAAGTGTGTTAAAAAATGTGTTGTACCAGTTTTTGTGGTTTTCAGAAATGTTCTCTTGATGATTTTGATCAATTTTTTTTTTGTTGATTCTGCTAAACCATTTCCTTGAGGGTAATAGTTGGTAGAATATTTTAGTTTGATCCATTTTTCTAAAGAAAAAATAGTCATATTGAGGGACGAAAAGTAAGAAGCATTATCGAAGACCAAACATTTTGGAATGCCGAATCTAGTAATAATATTCATGTTAAGGAAAGATATCACCTGATTAGTGTTTACCATTTTTAGCGGTGCAGCCTTGGACCATATGGTAAAATAATATGTTGTTGTAATGATGTATTTATGTTGTTGTCAAGAATTGGGATTAATTGGCCCTATGATGTCGAGACCCCATTGCTGAAAAGGTAAATCTACTGAAACAGGCTACAAAGGAAATGCTTCCCTTTTGACTCGTCCAACAGCCTTTTGGAAGATTACGCATTTATGGCATAATGCATGGGCATATTTGAACAACATGGGCCAATAGTACCTGGCTCTTAAAACTTTGTGAGCAGTGGTTTCTCCACCGATGTGTCCACCAACTTCACCTATATGCAGTTCATATAATACTTTCTCTACTTCATCTCTTTCTAAATAATGCATGAGAATGTTATCAAAATTATTTCAGAATAATATATCATTTATCAACTGGAAAGGTGCATATTCTAGTCTTAATTCTCTTCTCTTTTTTGGATCGATATGGTGAGGAGCAAAACTGTGTGTTAAATAAAACTTAATATCATAAAACCAAGAATTAGAAACAACTTGTGTACATATGATTTGTTTATTGTCAGGCTGATCTATTGTTAAGGAATTGATTTGACTTTCTTGTTCTTTAACTGAATCAGCGACTAGCTTACATAGGCCTTGACCTCTGACAATCTATGCAGGGGTTATTTCGAGGTTGTATTCTTGTAACGATGTCATCCAATTTTCCCTTTTTTTACCCAATTCCTTTTGTACTAACAAGTTTTCGACGACAAGATAAAGGACAATGATTTTAGTTATGGATTTCAATAAATATGATCGGAAGTGTTTCACTACTTTGAAAACTGCATAAGCCTGTTGATCGACAGCTGGGCAATTAAGCTCAGCCCCTTTGAAAGACAAGCTCATGAAGGCAATAGGGATTTCATTTCTTTCAGTGTTCTTTTGAGTTAGTACAACAACATAAGATCGATCAGAGGCAAAAGTGTAAAGAGTGAAATCTTGTGAGAAATTGGGACTCATCAAGGAAGGGGCTTCAATTATCGCTTGTTTGATAGATTCAAAAGCTTGACCTTCTTGGGTTCCCCAACGATACTGAACATCCTTTTTAATTAAATTTTGCAAATGCCTTACCATTTCTAAGAAACTTGGTACAAACCTTCTAACAAAGTTAATCTTGCCTAAAAACGACTGCATGGCTTTTTTGGAAGAGGGATGGGAGAGTTTAGCAATATCTTGAATTCTTTCAGGATCAATAATCATTCCATATTTGGTCTTAATCCCTAAATAGTGGCTNATTATATTAGTAATGTTATTTTATTTATGTCGGCTTTAGGCCATTAGTTGTAATTATACCTCCTAGTCTCCTATATACACCAAGGAGACATTTTCATTTTGAATCATCTTGTAATTGTACGTTTATATGGGCATAAGGAGGTTTCCCCCTCTAAGAGGCTTATTATCTGAATTTATCTCTTTTCAAGGTGTTGAGTACTTATTCTGAGGTTTTTCTATGCTATATTGATATTTGGTTTTTAACATATGGTATCAGAGCTCAAGGTCTTGGGGTTTCTCTACTACATCTGAGACACCTTGGCATTTTTGCTATAATTTTTTTTATAAAATGTTTCAAAAGGAATGGCTTGGAGGATATTTAGTAGACATATCAAGGTATGTTGGGTTAACATTTTAGCTCCTGCAACATTCTACTTTCAGAGATACAACCTGTCCAAGATAGGGTTATGGAATTATCCTAAACAAAACATTTTTTGTAACGTTTCAGACCCTAAACTCCAAAGGATATTCAAAAAAATTAGCAAGGTATTTGTGGTAAACATTTCAGCTTCTTGGTCATCTTACACTTGTAGATACACCCTATGGAAGATAAGGTATCTGACTAGTCTCAAGAAGGTGTCTCAGGTAAAAAAAATAATACCTTCTTCCTAGAGTATCCAAATTGAGTGAGACAGGTTGCATTGGATAGTGGACAATCTGCAGTATTTTTGGTACAAGTTTCAGAATTTTATATCAATTATTTTGTGCAGGGCACGCTATACAAGTGAGATCTCCTAGAAAGGCCAAAAATCAATAAGTTGTGGGGAAGTTACCGTAAATTCCACTTGGCACATACAATTTTGATCATACATGTGGCATTGCAGAGAAAAAATATCGGATAACTACAAAAAATAAAGTTTCATACCCAGAAGGGACAAAACTTTGGAGACACAACAGAAGAAAGATTGTCCAGAAAAACCACCTCAAAATCAAGGTTCAAAAGTGATACTTGGACAACATGCCACCCCAAAAGGGAACTTCTACACCAAATAAGCCTCCAGAAAGTCCTACTTGGATTCTTGATGAAGGCGAAGAAATACATAGGGACATAAATGAATTACAAAAGAAGACAGTGAAAGAAGATGAACTACAAGGGGTGATGGATTCAACTGAAGCTAAATTGGAGGCAATAATGGATACTAAGATGGATGGTTTAAAAATGGATATCATGGAAGGAATGAAAAGTTTCCTAATAGAGAGGACACCTGAAAGTGAAAATGTGCCCCATGAAATTCAAGATGACAACACAAGGAAGATGAATCAAGAATGGAGAAACTCCAACTTTGGGTTGAAGACCAACCACGTTCTTAAGATTTATATGAGGAAGTTTGATGGCAAGGATCCAATCACATGGATACTTCAAATGGAGAAATTCTTTGAT
>JASDQU010394754.1:0-10746 GCA_032191745.1 Picea mariana | reverse complement strand
TTTGGTATCAATCTCTAGTCTTTACCTCTTTTCTGTATGTTGCTTATGAGATCATAGCTTTCATACCTCCAATCTTTTTCATGTACCTTTCACCATGAGAAGGCCTCCTTATATAACCATGGAGAGGCCCAACCACTTGATATATCTTTGGGATAAGTTGAGGATTCTTCTCCTTTAGTTGAGGATATTCCCTAAGATCATGCCTTGACCTTCTATTCGAATCCAACCACCTTTAGAAATTGAGGGATTCTTCCATGATTTAGCTCAAGAAACCAAAAACTTGCTCAGAAAGGGTAGAGCTCCCACAAAATGGTGCACAGAGCACTCAAACACTCCCCAAAAGAGGCCCAGGGAGTGCTATCACTCCTTGACAGTGGGTATGGGAACGCTCCTCTCCAAAATCCATATTTGAGTGGTTTTTCCAATGGAAAAAGGCTTGTACTTATTGTCAACTGATTTCTCTTCTTCAAAACTAGTCTTTGAGGTGTCTTAAGTGTCCTTATGATGTTGTTAGAGGCACAACATAGGAAATATGGCAGTATGATGTTTGTGACACTTCCAGCACTTGTGGTCAAGATGCGACACTTGCGGACAATATGCAACACTTACAACACTTGTAATGACAACACTTGTGACACTATCGAAGTGAGTAATTTTGATGTGTAACAAATTGCCCACCAAAGTGCGAAGTCAAAAGACGATGATGACTGGAGTACTTTGTAGACTTTTGAAAGCAAGGGTATGGACTTATAGAAACTAGAAAAAGATTCACACAACCAACAAACAAATATTATAACATGTTTCAAACCCAAGGCAGACATACCTATTCTTGAGTGATAAAGAATTTTTAGGTATGGCCGCCATAAAATGCACCGAGGATCCATATTTATATTGAGAAAATGGTAAATCCACTGAAGATACAATGTGGATCTATACTCCATGACCTGAACTGATCATAGCCATGAAGAATACATAGTGGATCTACGAGATGACAAGACATAGGCACGACCAATACAAAGTGGATCTATGTAACAGTATATGTTTCATAGTTCAAAAGAACTCCTTCTCAACCTAGGCAAAGTACATAAGATTGAAAACTCAACCCAGGGTCTTCTTACCGATCCCGTTGTAGTATGAATCTAACCATGTGAATAGATGTCTTGATGTCTAACATGGTAGAAACCACTTGATTACCGGTCAATGAGGTAAATCATTAACAAGCGTGAGGGAGATCACCATTGATGTCAATGATTCCCAAGGTACTATAGTACATTCCGACAAATGTTAATAGATGAGCTAAAGTCAAACATCCATGGAATCATCCAATCAAGGTTCAATGATGTAAATCCACTGTCAAACATGAGCAGGCCTGCCATTGAGGCATGCAAGTCCCAAGGTACTAGCTGGTTTCTAAGTCTAGTTCCTGGATAATGTGTTGAAGTTGACATGAATAGACTCGTCGAAGGACACGAAACTGACACAAAGATGTAATTGGTAGATCAAATGAACATGGAATGACACAGATATTGAAATAGGATATTTGTGATGGCTGACTCTCGAGGCAGATACTTCCCTTGAACACTGAGGCATATCAACAGAAATGTGACATGGACCAAAACTTGATAATGCAGTGGATGCTGTGACTTTCGTCAGGTGACCCAAAGGAGTAAAAGAAACTCAGAGGATTGGCTCAGTGCAGAGGTTCAATGGATTAAAATGCATGCAAAGACAAAGTGTCATGTTCAAGGGCGACCATAAGAGTTACTGGTAGTGTTCTCAAAAACTTCTTGGCTTGCTTGTTTCAATTTTTCCCCCATCCAGATAGACAAGTACCTCTTTTTAATTTAACGAGCTCAAGGAGGGTAACACATGGTCGATATGACTCACCTTCGGTAATTCCCTCTTCCTTTTTTAAATAAACTAGAAGAAGTAAGGGTTCGATCCCATATGGGCCCTTCAATGTATGATTGTTTAACAAGTCCAAAAAAGGTAAACTCAGTGGTTTTTCGTATTTAGAGAGTCTGAAAACAACTTAAAGATGACTCCAATGTTGTCCTTTTTCGTTATGTTAGTCTTGCGAGGCCGAAAAAAAGATAAATTATCCCTCAGAAGATTCCCTTTCAAACCTTTTAATGAGTGGGAAAGGAAGCAAGATCACTCGGTAATATTTTAATGTTTAGAGAGTCTGAAAAGAGCTTAAAGATGACTCCAGGGGGTTCCTTTTTTGTATATCCATGCGAGTCGGAAAAAGTAATAAAAGCCTACTCGATTACATTCTCATTTTTTTCTTAGCACGAGAAATAACAAAGACTAAGCTCGGTGAGGTCGTCACCAATTTCTCTACTAGACAAGGAAAAAGGATAAGAGTGGATGAAAAGAAGGTTCAAGAGAGGTGATTGTTTCATTTTTTAACGAGATTGACACAGGAACAGAACTATGCTCAAGGCTCTGAGTTCAATCCCCAGATATCTGTTTCATTTTTTAACGAGCTTTCCACAAAGAGGAAAACTATGCTCATGGCCTTTGTTTCATTTTTTAACGAGCTTGCTACAGAGAGGAGAAACTATTCTAGTAACTTATGTTTCATTTTTTAACGAGCTTGCTATAGAGAGGAGAAATTGTTCTCGTGGAATCTTCTTGATCATGATTTCCAAGAGAATAACGCTTTGGAAGGACACCATGTCAAGGGACAAATCTTGGTCATGGCTTCAAATAGATCTTCACTGGATGGAAGAAAATCACTCTGAAAGGAACACATGTCGAGGGTCGCGACAGGGGTAAGGAGATCAGGCTCCAATAGCCCTACCGAAGAGATCACCATGTCAACTACTGGATCCAAATCATCTGAAGTTGAAGGCATGGAAGATAATGCCCCATAATTTACATGTGGCAGGGGCGATATTGTCGTCATATAAGAAACATTTAGGGAGGTAACCCAATTAGGACAAATGAACAAAAGTTGATCAATAGTCACCATTATTCCATCGTGCGGGAAATATATTACATGAAAAAGAGTGTACATAACAGCTTTCATGACATAGACATAATCCCGCCCAAGGAGTAAAGAGAAATCCAAGGGGTCTTGGACTACCATGACCTCAATAAAGATAGTTTTCCCTAGAAAAGTTACAGGAAACTGAGGAAGGGTCCCTAAAGGTTGACTGGTTCTTCTGTTAAAATTTAACCGATTCTGTGTAATCGACGCAAGATGAGGACAACCCAAAGTGTGCGAAGCAACAGAGGAAAATATACTAACAGACACACCTTCATCTATCAGTGTTTGAGGAACATCCTGACCACAAACATGTACTGTAATATGGAAAGGAATGTGAGAGGTAAGATGAGGTCCAGTTAGCGCACCCTAATAAAAAAGGATGGACTCATTACTTGGAGGGGGTTTCGTGGGAGAAGGAGGAATCCCCCCCAGCACAATAGATCCTGTATCAATGAGAAAAACGTGGGAAATATCGAGTTTACTCCCTAGAGGGAAAGTAGGATTGACCAATGATGGGATCAGATCAACCATGCTGGCACTCTTCAGATGAAGGGTGGGACTAACCGAGGAAGGGACTAGATCAATCACTTTCTCATTCTTTGGATGAGTGGGATCGATCGATGGAAGAACCAAATCAACCACTTTGGCACTCCTCAAGGAAGGAGTGGGATCGACCGATGACAGAACTGGATCAACCACTTTAACATTCTTCGGATGAAGGGTGGGACTAAATGAGGAAGAAACTGGATCACTCACTTGGGTTTCAATTTCCATATGAAAAGAGGGGTTGATCGATGAGGGAGTTGGATCAACAACTTTGGTGAGTGGTTCAGCCGAGGATGAAACTAGATTGACCACTTGATCAACCGGATTGACCATTCCATCAACTAATGATGGGTTGGGGGAAAGTCTATGATAACAAGATAGAATTTGAAGCTTTGCTAAAAGAGAAGAAGCCTCGTCCATGCAAGGACAAAGGTGATAATAATGATCACCTTTGCATAACATACAAGGGAATTTGAAAGTTGTCTTCTTCTTACCAACCTAAATGTCACTAGTTGATGGGGCATCACCAACATGTCTAGCAAAAGTCGATGACACGAATGACCATATTTCTAAGACCTTGGGAATACCAAGGCAATCCCTCAGAAATTGGTCACGCTTCAAATGCTAGAAGAGAATTTGGGTTTCAGATTCTTTATTTTAATCTTGTTGACCTCATCAACACTCCCAATACTATTAACAGTAGCTGGTTTCTTGGATCCGACATATGATGTTGTTGGAGCCTTGGTCCTTTATGGTTTCTTATTCTTATTCTCTTTTCATTTCTTCTTCTTCTAATCAACCTAGCTACTTTCTTTAGATCTTTCACTAGATGAAGAAGGAGAAAGGGAAGGAGACTTAATCGGTGAAGAAGATGAAAATTAGACATGAGGTTGATGTGTGGGTGGTGTAATGACATCTAAAGATTAGGTGCATTTGAAGCATTGGGAGGATTTGAGATCACCGGAGTGGGAAAAAAACAAACTGGTAATCTGATGGTGAGTCTCGGAAGACTTAGTGTGGCAATGTATGGAGGACCAAAGTTTCCAAAAGAAGGAAAGGTGTAAGGTTCCTCGGGATAAGGGGTTCCTCCATTGGTACTCTCAGGATTTGATTCGATTAACACTGACTTGACCTAAGTTCCACTAAGAAACACAAACAACAAACACTACGAATTTGAGAAGCAAACAATCAAACAAAACTTCCCACAATGAAACCACTAGTTGGTGATGAAATCCAACGTCGTGAGATAAAAATAGGAAGGGGTAGGGATAGAGCGGGTGGATCAGTTACATTGGTGACCTGCTTAATAGACTTAATCCTTGGTGCAAGCTTCCACGCAGTAATTATGGATACTAAGGTCACCAACTCATAGTTATCCCCTGGGTGGGTACAGTCGACAGTCCAGTTGGAACGTATGGGAAGGATAACAAGTATGAAATCAACTCAAGAGGCTCCCACACATAATCGTGGGTATACCCTCAAGTGACCCCCAATATACAATCCGACTACTATGAAAAGTCAAACCATGGAGGTATAATCTTCGTAGCTTTCTCGAACACAACCTCATGCATAACCACTGTGTGAGAGGGGGGTCCCATAAAGCCTATATGAAAATTGCATTTTCTCTCCCTATCACAATATGCTAAGTTTGTTTGATAGCTTTGGAAAGTTATCCTTTCAACCTATTCCAAAGCCCTACACCTTAAATTAATGTAGGTTTGCTAACGAAGATGTAAAAAGTTTGATAAATTTTAGTTAAGCATTGATTTCAGTGGTTGTTGTTTACTTAGAGGTGTATGAGAGTGAAATCTGATTATATTGTGACTCAGTTCCCAAAACATGCATAAGAAATGATAAGAAATATTTTCTTTCAATGAATGTCTAGTTAAGGGAAGGAGAAGGATTTTCCTTTCAATTTCAAACACTAAGATGCAATGACCTCATGCAATAGTCCTAAATAAGGAATCCAATACAATGCTCAAATGTTTATATGTGACTGATAACTAGTATATGTAAAGCTTCCTATGCTAGTCGGACTCCAAGAGTTGTGAGATTTAAGCAATCTAGAAGCAAACTTCACATAAACAAAATACACCCTTGTTGTGATCAAACAAGAACCAAAAAAACCAAAAACTCAAAAGGAAGGAAAAAGAGCTTGGACAAGATGACTCAAAGATCAGAAAGAAAAGTAAAAAAGACCTTTGAAACTCCTTACAAATTTTTCACTTACTCAGATAAACGAGAAGAAAATGACAAATTGACTACAAATCATCAAGGACAAAGAGTTATTGCAAAGTAAGGACAAATGTCAAAAAATCCAAACAAAAGAGGATGAATTATATGAAAGAAGGTGTTGAAGGCCAATGAAAAATATGTACTGAGGATGAAAGGACTCCTGAGTCAAAGCCAAAATGAAGAGACAGCTTCAGAAGATGAAAAATATGAAGAATTTCTCACAGAAAGGAGGTAGCGCTCTGGTGTAAGGGGCACCAGAGCATTCCAACGCTCTATGTAAGGATAATAGGGAGTGTTGGCACTCTGAAAACCAAAGAGGGGGAGCTCTCTGCTCTCGAAACTTAGAAAAAAGCTCAGAAAACCAAAAAATCAAGAAAACTCAGTCAATCAAATTGAAAATGATGATATCAAGAGCCAATCAATCAGATCTAAGAATCAAAGAGATAGTATGGAGAAGTTCAAATGAGTGGGAAAAGGGCCAAAACAAGATTTGGGAATGGAAATAAAAATCAAAGCTTCTCTTACGCAGCCTCACTCCTCAACCCGCAGGTCGGAAGGTCCACGTCAACAGGATCTTTCCCCTTATACTGGCCCGAAGAGCTCTTGGAAATGGCTCTTCTATTTCCCTTTTGGGAAATCTGCACCCACAATCAACTCGTAAAATTCCCCCTTTTACTTCGAGAGATTGGACTTTGCACTTTCGTGAATCCGGTGGTCAAGTGTCTTATCTCTCAATCTCCAAAAACTCTAAAACAGTCAACGTTAACCCTTTCCTTCCCTATTTCGGATTTCTCCTTATCAAGCTTTCGATAGTCACAATGACAGGCTAATCACTCCCTTGATTCCCAAAACCCAATTTTCTGAAACTCCGATGCGCTCACAGGCTTTGACCTTTCAACATCCTTCACTCCGTCGGGACTTCGGACTTTGCCATATTGTGAATCCTAATGCAAATAATTCGGGTCTTTACTCCATGAAACCCCGAAATAATCAACGGAGTTTGACTCTGGGTTGATAGTGTGCCACCTGTCCACCTCCCGATTCTGTGGCCCACACAATATTTTTGACCTTCGGGACTTCACATTTCGTGGTTTTGCGAGTCTTGTTGCCAAGATTACGGGACTTCCACTCGCAAAAACCTGAAATAGAAGTTCACGGGTAAATCCAATGAATCCTATGGCTTGGATCTACAATTATACTCCTCCTGAGCTTAGAACCTTTTGGGAATACTTGGCATATCTCCCCTGCTCTTTCGTGAGATCTTACGGCTCATGGGACTTCACGATTTCTTCTTAGAGAATTTTGACCGTCCGTCTCTTTCCTTGAGAACTTTTGCTCGAACTAAGAAAAATGTCTCTCTCCACGAAACTCATCCTCGTGCGATCGACGTCTCTACGCCTTCTTTCCAACTTTAAAGGTATTTTTCCTCTAGCATCCCTTCGACTCCTTCAAAGGTTCAAATCTTTCTGAGATTTCCCACACTTCAAGTCTTTCAGAAAACCTCTTGCTCGCGCTCCTTGTGGCATATTTTCAAACATGTTCAAGTGTTGAACTTCCTTTGACTCTGCACACACCTGCAATAGTCTCTCAATACTTTGTTCAGATTCACAACTCTGGGACTTAACTCAGCCTGTGCACTCCTTGCGCGACTCTTGTGCCTGACTGCACTTCTGTGTGAATGAGAACAAAAGCTACCCTATCTGAGCTCTCAGAGACAAACCTCTGAACCCTCTGTCAATGCACTCCTTGCAGGAACTCTTGCTCAGATAGAGAAACAATTGAAACTCATTCCATTACCCTTTCCTCTCAGATTTCAAACACTCAACAAGAAATCATTCATACATAGCATACAAGCAATTCAATGACAGAAAGAGTAAAACATTCATGAGCATAACATTTACCATACATACACAGAAAATCAACACAACACCATGAATTTCAATCAAAGTTCTTTTCTTATTAATTCAAATCTCTGTACATGGGTGTCCTCAAATTACATCTCTCCCTTCTCAGCTCTGTATTCTCTTACTCTCTACACACTAATGTTACAATACACAACAAGGGTGTCTATATCATGTTTCTGTCTTGCGCTCTAAAACTATCTAATCTACACATTCAATTCTACCTACTTGCATTAACTACCATAAATGCCTTCTATCTACTAAGGACGAGAGTGAATCACTCAAGGTCCTTTTACATTTTACAAGTGCACTCTTTCTTAATTATCTCATTTAAGATTGGCACATGAACCTCTAGAGAATTTCAAAATTTGTGTTGGGTGCTTGTCCAGCTGTCCGTTGTCTCCACGCTGGCTCGCTTGAGATGCTCCTGCATCATACTCCTTCGCTTGAAAATTTTCATGGAATCTTATCCATGAGCTCATGC
The DNA here is from genome assembly GCA_032191745.1 of Picea mariana. Taxonomy (NCBI): domain Eukaryota; kingdom Viridiplantae; phylum Streptophyta; class Pinopsida; order Pinales; family Pinaceae; genus Picea; species Picea mariana. The sequence continues at coordinate 2,585 of JASDQU010394754.1, read as the reverse complement.
ACTGTCTATCCATGCCTCTAGATTTCTGCTTCATTCTCCCAGCTGGCATCTTCAACTGGATGGCCTTTCCACTTGACCAAATACTCAAAGTATTGTTTTTTCCTGGTCTTTTTGCACACTCTTTTGTCCAGTATGCACTCCATCTGCGGATTTTCTACAACTCGCATCTTCTTTTTCCACTGTATCACCGACTATTCATTTTCTATCCCTGCTTCCTTAGCTTTATATGGGTGCAAATTTGAGATATTGAATATCAGAGAAATTTCGATCCCAGCGAGTAATTCAATATCGTAAGCATTTTTCCCAAATTTCTTTAAGACCTTACATGGTCCGATTTTCTTCATCTTCAGTTTATTATATGTTCCTCTCGAGAACCTTTCCTTTCTCAAATGTGCCAGAATCAAGTCACCAAACTTAAACTAAAGTTGTCTCCTGTGTTGATATGCTCTACGCTTATATTCCTAGCTCGAATTTGGCAATCATTCCTTCACTTGGCTGTGAAGTTCCCTCATCGCTTCTGCGAAATCTTCTGCACTAGCGCTCCTAGTTGCATTTTGTTCTGAATCTCTCAATTCAAAAATTCCTCTCGGCTGCATGCCATAGACAATATGAAATGGACTCTGCCCTGTGCTCCTATTAACTGAATCATTATAAGCAAATTCCTCTTGTGGTAATATGTTGTCCCACTGGCTGTGGTGTTCTGCCACCAGGCTTCTCAGCAAGTCTCCCAAATTTCTGTTTACCACTTTTGTCTGTCCATCCGTCTGAGGATGATAAGCTGAACTAAATGACAAGTTAGTCCCCAGCTTCTTCCATATCGTCCCCCAAAATTTTCCTATAAACTTAGTGTCTCGATCCAAAACTATGCTCGTTGGCAAGCCATGAAGTCGAATGACTTCTTTGAAAAACATATTCGCAATGTGAGTTGCGTCACTGGTTTTCTGACATGGAATGAAGTGTTCCATCTTGGAAAATCTATCCACCACCACAAAGATTAAGTCAAATCCTCTTTGTGTTTTTGGCAACCCCAATATAAAATTCATGCTGATTGCATCCCACGGCTTCTCAGGTATAGGCAATGGCCGATAAAATATGGCATTATGTCTCCTTCCTTTCGAATGCTAGAAAATTATGCATCTGTCCACAAATATTTTGACGTCTGCTCGCATTCCCAGCCAAAAATATGACTCATTCAGCTTTGCGAATGTCTTGTCATGACCAAAGTGCCCGACCAATCCTCCACTGTGTTTCTCTTTCATCAAATTCTCCCTCATCGAGCATTTCGGAATACACAACTGATTACTTTTACACAATAATCCTTCTTGGATCATTTATTCTACACATTGGTTTCTATTTCTGAGAATTGGATTCTTAGCTGCTTCAAACACCTCTTTAAAATCTGGATCATTTCTGTACATGTCCCTGAGATCATCAAAACCCAACATTTTGACTTTGAACTCCTGCAATAGCAAAGACTTCCTGCTCAAAGCATCAACAACTTTGTTAGCAGTACCAGAAATATGTTTAATCACAAAAGTGAAATTTTGCATATATTCAATCCATTTAACATGTCTCGGATTCACCTTCTTCTGTTGAGTCACAAACTGCAATGCATGATTGTCATTGTATAGGACAAACTCCTTCGGGATCAAGTAATGTCTCCATTTCTTCAATGCCTGTATGATAGTATAGAACTCCTTATCATATGTGGAGTACTTCACTTTTGCTTCATTCAGCTTCTCGCTGAAGTATGCTATCGGCCTATATTCTTGACTCAAGACTGCCGCTATTGCAAACCCACTTGCATCGCATTTCACTTGAAATGTCTTCTGGAAATTCGGCAACACCAAAACTGGTTGTTCTGTGATCTTCCTCTTCAACATATTAAAATTCTTTTCAGCTTATTCTGTCTAGTGAAAAGACTTGTGTCTCTTCTTCACTGTGTCCATCATCGGTGAACTAATCCCACTGAAATTTATGTTGAACTTTCGGTAGAAACTAGTCAATCCATGAAAACTTCTCACCTCAAATATATTCTTCGGTGATGGCCAATTCCTAATCACTTCCACTTTATCTGGATCCATCCTCAATTTATCTGCAAAAATAACAAACCCAAAATAAATGAGCTCTGTCTTCATGAATGAGGATTTCTTCATGTTTATCAACAACTTCTCCTGTTGTAGCCTCTGCATCAGTGTAGCCAAATGTTTCAGATGCTCGGCCACTGTTTTACTGAAAATCAATATGTCATCCAAATACACAATGATAAGTTTCCTGATGAACTCCCTTAGGACTTTGTTCATCAACCTCATGAAGGTACTCGGTGCATTTTTTAAGCCAAACGGCATAACAAGCCATTCATACAACCCTTCATTGGTTTTGAATGTTGTCTTCCATTCATCACCTTCTCTCATGCAGATTTGATGATAACCGCTTTTCAAATCAATCTTTGAAAAGAATTTTTCTCCACTCAAGCAATCCATCAGATCATCCATCCTCGGCAATGGGAATCTGTACCTGATGGTTATCTTGTTGATTGCCCTGGATTCAGTGCACATCCTCCAGCCTCCGTCTTTCTTCGGAGT
>JASDQU010394753.1:0-10866 GCA_032191745.1 Picea mariana | reverse complement strand
ATACTAATCTATAGCAAGTCTTGGGAGGATCATGTGCGACATGTTGACAAGGTGCTACAACTACTAAAGGAGCAACAATGCCAAACCATCCAAATGTTTCTTTGGGGTGAAGGAGGTAGAGTATTTGGGTCATATTGTATCTCATGAAGGTGTCAAGGTAGACCCTAACAAGATTAAGGCCATGATAGACTGGACGATTCCAAAAACATTGAAGAATCTTAGAGGATTTTTGGGTTTGATAGGCTACTACCGCAAGTTTGTTCGGTACTATGGAAGAATATAAACACCTTTAACGACACTAACTAAGAAGGATTCATTTTCATGGACTCCAGAGGCAATTAAATCTTTTGAACAACTTAAATAGGTGATGTGCAAAGCTCCTGTATTGACCACTCGAGACTTCACAAAAACCTTTATTGTGGAATGTGATGCCCCAGGAAATATAATTGGTGTTGTCCTAATGCAAGAAGGAACGCCCCTGGATTTTGAAAGTAGACCGCTCAGGGGAAAGGACTTACACAAACCCATTTATGAGAAGGAAATGATGGCAATACTACATGCATTCAATAAATGGTGTCCTTACCTAATAGGTAGGCACTTCAAGGTCAAAACAGATCATGGTAGTCTTAAATACTTCTTGGAACAAAGACTATCTTCAGAAGAACAACAAAAATGGGTGACCAAGATATTGGGTTATGATTTTGAAATCGTCTATAAAAAAGGGAAGCAAAATGTTGTGGCAAATGCACTCTCAAGAAAGAATGAAGATGTTGAGGCCTTTCTCTGTGCTATCTCTATCATCCAACCTGATTGGATAATATAAGCAAGGGATGAATGGAAGAATGTCGAAAAATTGTGGACTCTCATTCAAAGGTTGTAGCGGGATTCCAGTGCATTAGATACATTTACATGGAAAAACGATTCACTATGGTACACATATTGCTTAGATTTATGTAAGAACTCCCAACTCAAACAAAAGGTACTATTGGAATTGCACACCTCTCTAGTTGGAGGGCACTCAAGATTTTTGAAAACCTACCATAGGGTCAAGAAGGAATTTTTTTGGGATGGCCTTAAAATTGATGTTCAAAGGTTTGTCACAGAATGTTTCGTTTCCCAATAAAATAAGGTGGAAACAATTAATACGCCAGGTCTTTTACAACCATTAGCCATCCCAAGTCAGTGCTGGGATGAGGTTTCCATGGATTTCATAATAGGGTTACCAAAGTCTGAAGGAAAGAGTGTCATCATGGTGATTGTTGATAGACTCACCGAGTATGAACACTTTTGTGCACTCTCTCATCCCTTCAAATCCAGTACAGTTGCCACCGCATTCATGGAGACAATTCAAAAGATACATGGCAGCCCAAAGATTATTGTAAGTGACAAAGATCCCATCTTTAGTGGACATTTTTGGACAAAAATATTTTATTTTTTGGATACTCAATTGTCTCATAGCTCATCCTATCATCCTCAATCCGATGGACAAACCGAGATAGTGAACAAATGTCTGGAATGATACCTTCATTGCTTTGTCTTTGAAAAACAAACACAATAGTTCAAATGGTTACCCTTGGCTGAATGGTGGTATAACACTTCCTTTCATACTGCAACAAAAATGATACCATTTATGGCACTCTATGGATATCACCCTCCTTTCATCACTTCTTCTCTAAAACAAAAATCTAAGGTTCAAGCAGTGGAAGATCACATCGAGCATCAACAACAAGTTCTCCAAATCTTGAAGGACAACCTAACCATGGCACATAATCGCTTGAAACAACAAGAAGATCAACATCGTAGTGAAATAAGTTTTGAAGTAGGGGATTGGGTGTTTTTAAGATTGCAACCATACAAACAGATGTCCCTCAAGCAAGCCAAGAAGGATAATAAATTATCACCAAAGTACTATGTCCCTTATAAGGTGTTGCAAAAGACTGGTACTATGGCATACAAATTGGAGTTGCCTGCATCTTCACGAGTACACCCAATTTTCCATGTTTCATGCTTAAAGAAGGTTATAGGTGACAAGATCCCAGTTCAAACTATATCGCCAGAACTTGATGAGGAAGGAAAAATCATATTGCAGCCTAAAGCCATCACTGACACAAGAATTCTCCAGCTGAAGAATAGATCCATTTCAGAGTATATCGTTAAATGGAGGAAACTACCAGCTGAAGATTCCACTTAGGAAGATGAGTCTTTTATACAAAAGCATACAAAGTTACTCAAGCGTTGCGGACAACACTTGTCTCAAGGGGAGGGGCATGTTAAGCCCTAAATAGTGGCTCATTAAGCCTTAATTGGGCCATATTACATTAGTAATGTTATTTTATTTATGTCGGCTTGAGTCCATTAGTTGTAATTATACCTTCTAGTCTCCAATATATACCAAGGAGACATTTTCATTTGGAATCATCTTGTATTTGGACTTTTTTGTGGGGTATAAGTAGGTTGCCCCCTCGAAGAGGCTTATTACATGAAATTATCTCTTTTTCAAGGCGTTGAGTACTTATTCTGAGGTTTTTCAATGCTATATTGATATTTGGTTCTTAACATAATGCTGCATCTTTCAAAGATGATCCTCTGATTAAATTTTGTAAAAATTTTGGCATTCGACTTACTCATTCTACTTCATATTACCCACAGGGAAATGGCCTTGCAGAATCCTCAAACAAGAGCTTGATGAAGATTGTTAAAAAACTGCTAGAATACAACAAAAAATGATGGGATTCTAAGCTGAAGTTTGCTCTCTGGGACGATAGAGTGACAACTAAGAAATCAATTGATACTTCACCATTCCAATTGGTCAATGTGATGGAAGCTCTATTTCCTCCACAATTATCTTTACCTATGTCTAAATTTCTTCAAGATCACGAGGGAGAACCAAATGATATGGTTAGAAGGATGTATCAGCTAGTAGAGGTTCAACAGACTAGGAACAACAATTTGAAAAATCATAGAATCATTAGCAAAAGATCAAAGATATATTTGACAGAAAGACTAAGAAATAATATTTCCATCCAAGAGACTTGGTATTGAAATGGGATGCTTAGAGGCAAGACAAAGGTAAGCATGGTAAATTCGATGCATTGTGGATGGGTCCTTTCAATATTCTTGAGGTTTTACATGACAACACTTTCAAGTTGTAGAATCTGGAGGGCATTGAAATCTCTGGTGGCCCAGTTAATAGGAATTTCCTCAAAAAATACTTTTAATAAGGCCATGGGTGGCTTATTTCAATTGTAAATATCGATGTGTTAGGTTAGTTTTCATAATAATGACTCCATGCCCAATGGTGAAGGAAATGTAACTGCAGAAGTTCTTGGAGCCTCATAGGGAGGTGTCGATCCCCAGAAGGAGCCATATGTTATCACATGAAATGTTTTGTAGTCAAATCTACCTCATTTAAATTTTTTTCTTGGTTTTTTGCAAAGAATGCCACTGTTCTTTTGAAGACCATGTGTTAATTCTTAGCCATTTAGATCATTTGCTTATAACTTTAGGTTAAGATTCATTTAGTCACATTTTTTGGTTTTTGAGTTGTAATTGGGTAAATAAGAAAGATGTCGAACTTGTTTTAGGTTTGGTTTATAAGGTCAAGTCACATATCCTTCATATTGTCTTGATGTCATCATATAAAAGGGAACAATTTTAAGAGTCGCTTTATGCTGTTTTGGAAAGTCCCAAGGGTGAGTCATGTCATAAATCAAGGGTTACCAGGGCTGTCAAACTCAAGTTGTAGTTTTATAGCCGGCATCCAATCAAATCAGATGTTCACTGCTAAAGTTCCTAATGTTTCACAACATTAAACCATTAAAAGTCAAATCGCTGCAAAATTCACTAATGATTTGTAGTCATGAGTTTCAAATGTGGGAGTTAGTGATGTATTTTTTTGTGTGTCATGTCATGATGAGTGAGTTTCAAAAAATATTTTGGATCATGGTGCAACTATTAAACAGGTTCAAGTTTCTTCTGCTGCAAACTGTGTTCGTTGCCAATTTTATGCGATCGCTGCGAAAATTCTTGTAGTGGCCGATGCTTTGTTCTACTCATTTTCCTTTTGATGGATGACTATCTCCTTCTCATTTTCAAGTTTTTTGCCCTAATTCTCAGTCGCTCTAACGTCTCATTCACACCAGAAAACCCAATTTGCAGCCAAAATCCTCCTCGCTGCGAAAATTCTTGTTGATTGTCCAAACCCTATTCTTTCCCAACAACTCAGAAGATTTACTTTTTAACCATACTTATACTTGATCACTGATCTTTTCTTCCATTCCATTCTGGTATTGTTGTTTTACAAGTTTCAACCTATACTAATTTTTGATTTGCTGCAAAACTGTCTTTTGCTGCTAAAACGCTTTTTAGCAGTAAGCCCCAACGCCCTGAATTTTCCTGTATATTTTGAATTTCTGGTGGCCATCCAAGTTTTCCCTACTCATATTATTTCCCTATGAGAGTCATGGAATCTACACAACAAAAGAAAAATATCTAGAAAGGAGGTGAAATTGTTAAGTCTGAAACTCATGACATGCAACTGATTAATTCAAATCCTTTCTTCAGAGAATGTTTTCAGAGGGTGGGATGCATCACTTTCTGTGAGAAATTGTAGAAGGGGCACATGGAGGTAACTAAGGAGTTTGCAATGAATTTTGATGGTGTCAAGACCAAAGTCGGCTCACTTGATTTTCAGGTAACAAAATGGACAATTGCAATAATTACACAGATGCCTTGTCAAGGTGAGAGATGGTTCAAGAGGATGGCTCTGGACTCTGCATTTTTCCATGAATACTTCAAACCAAAGTATTAGGATGATAACATATCTAAAGGAGTGCAAAGGAGTCAGATGAATTTTTTTTTGACAAGATGATAAGAGTAATTTAGAGATACTTCACCTGTGAGGGACGTTTCACCATGGTGTACCAGTATCATATTAGACTACTCATGCATTTTACTGGTAAGCAACTCCTGAATTCACCCTTTTATATTTTCAGAAGCTTGGGTAAAATGTCTGATAAGGTGCATGCTAAATCCAAATTAGTTGAAAGTATCATATTTCATTATGGTCTGATCAAGTTGCTAGTCTTAGAGGAGCTCAGTAAAACAAATGGAGATCGTAACACTTTTTTGTCCACATCGGGTTTTAGTGCAAATATTATCAGTAATCCTCAGACAAAGAGAAAAAAACCCTTCCTCAACTCAGAAAATATTTCAAACAACTTCTGGTAAGTCAAAGAAGAAAAACTATCAAGATGATAAATCTTTAGAGAAGGTTTTGAAGAATGTTTAAGATGTGATAGAGACCTCTTACAATAAGAAAAGTAAGAGAAAACTTTAATTCATTGCTGAAGTAATGAAGATCCTAAAACCTAGAAAACCTTTAACTAGGTCAACATTGAAAGAAAATCTAGCTTCTGTAAATGAAGGTGCAACATAGGTCCAAGTCTCACAAGAATTCCATGCCTCATCAAGAAAAAGGATAATGTTCAGTCAAGAGACATCTACAAAAGAAGTACCTAGAAAACCTCTTACTAGGTCAACAATAAGGAAGTTAACTTCTATGACAGAAGGTGCATCTCAAATACCTGTTCATCATGCAACCAAAGAACATGTTTACCAAATTCTTATAGAAATTATTTAAGCACAGTCCCCGCCAGATGCAAGCAATTAGACAGTCAAGAGACTCAAAAACCTATTAAAATATGCACAAGTTCAAATTGTGCAGTTGAGGCAGGAGAATAGAGAAATGAAGACTAAAATAAAAGAGCACTTGGATAGCTGTGAGGTAGCTATTGATAAAAGAAGAAACATGGTCAAAAGATCCTTGCCCTTGAACCATCAAGTGAGGAATGTCTACAAGTAGAATATGGTTCTGAAAGTTGAGAATATGCTATTGAAAGGAAAGTTGCAACATTTGAGAGAACAAGTGGCAAAGCACAACCTGGACCTGTTAGCACATGCAACAATCAATTAAGACAGATGAAACTTATTTTTGAACACTGCACCAGTTTTGAGAAGGATATGGTTATGAGCTGCTACAAACCCTAAAGGCTACTTTTGTCTTATGATTTTCGACGGTCTAGTTACAATTTAAACTAATAGCCAAGTCCAAAGCAAGGTTAAGGAGTAAAAAGGACGTACAAAAACATCTTACAAGTTTTTCACACTAGCTTCAACTTTTAGAATACAAAACAATCAATGAACATAGTTTTGGCAACAATTTCCAGTTATTCGCTACGAAACTGCTGAAACAAAGGATTCACAGCAGATTCCAACAGTTCACTGCAAACTCACACAATCAACCTAAGTTCAAGGATTTCAGCTGCCATCTGTGTTTCAATTGCCTCCAATGTTTTAGTTAATTATGAAAGACACATGTCCCATCAATCTAGCCTTTCTGAATCATGCAGCATGTGCTTTCTTTATTGTTTTAATGAATGTAGGTAAGGTCCTAGGTTTTAGGAGTTTGTTATATTTTCTGTTGTTATCTCATACAACAAACTCCTAAGTGGAGGGAATCCAATGTAACAACTAGATTTTGAACTCTTAGAAGGAAAATAACATGTGTAAGGCTATATATGGAAAGATGTAACTCTTTTGAGGGATTCAAATGATTAAAGGATGAGGCTCATACTTCTTGTTATGATTTTGAAGCTAATATGACTATGCATTTGGATCGAAGGACTCTAATGCAAATATAAGATCAACTTTGTTTTTTCCCAACCTGTTCTTTGTCTTCTGCTTTCGTGGAATACTGTATATGAATGATTCATCACAACTCTATTTACAATTTGTTTAGTGAATGATTTGTTGCATGCAATGTGAATTTTTCCATGCAAGTACTCTATATTTATGAATTAGAAGGTTTCTAATTTATGAGATTTTCTTCAGTAAATGATTCAATTTAGCTGGAAGTGAAATTGTGTTATTTACTACAGTGTTCTCCTCTATTTCTTCTATTCATTTGTCCAAGATTTGTTGATTGGAGTTTGTTTTATCCCTTCCTTTCTGGAGCATAGTATTCATTCGTTTTTTTTACTGGACCGAGTCAATCCATGTCAGTTTGACCCATTCTCACTTTTAAAGCTATCTATTTACTTTTGATATCCTGATGGGTATTAGGCTTACTTTTATAGCAGTCTAAATGTGACTTCTAGTACTAACAAATTGCATTGAATGTTGTATGTCATTGATACCCAAGCAGAGTAAGATTCAAGAAAAGAAGAACCTTAAGGACAGAGGGAGGAACTTATGGAAATCAAGTATGGTTACAATCCTTGCATGGAAATGCACAAGCACATGTGTCATGGATTGGAGCATATTCCTTGGTTAAATGCATTGAGGAGATGAATGTTTGCAAGAGATACCATGTATAGGACTACCCCATTATGGAAGGAGGACCTTCCAGTATTCCAACATAGTTGTGAAATGGTAAAGAGAGAAATTGGGGTGTCCATGAATATTGGCACCCTGGTTACCAGTAAAGAGAGAATGCCACAATGCATTCATATAATATTTTAAATTCATATAACGTAGGTTGATTTGAAGTCATGATCAACCCAAATATGGAAACATGCTCCTCGTGTAATAATGAAAGTTGATAAAGGAGCCATGTGGTGAGAGGTTGGTTGAGTTCCAAGTCACCACAACAAAGTGCCTAACATGAAATATGGTAATCTGAAATCAATGCAAGGGTGGATTGTGTGTAAATGTGGCCATGGACATTGACATATTGGTTAAATTGCTTGTGTTGCTTGATTGTATTTTAAAAATCTTGGTATGCTGAAATAATTCATATGATAATTCCTTTTAATTTAAATCACTGAATATATAAAGGTAATGCAATTGTTGGTATGCACAATTTTAAGAATTGTGTGTGAACCACTGTAAATTTACGTGAGAAACTAACAATTTGTTTGGTTGTATGAAGGTTGAAATTGTAGGAAGAATGGTATTGGATATGGCAACAATACAAGTCCATAAGGAAGACCAATGCCTATCGATTATATAAGAGCCAAATTGTCAGGATACAAGATCTCTTGGTTGTGAATCTAGTTCCTATATGGAACTGATCTGGAAATTGATAAGTGGAAATGGAAATATGTGGAAAAAAAATTTAAGATAATTTTGATTGAAAAATGATATTAAAATATCTCACGGTTACTGTATGCATGTGATACATGTGAGATGACAGATCTATCGTGGAGGAACACCTTATGTTATGTTAGATCAAGCCAGAGGAACACCTCGGATGTAAGACTCTATAAGTATCTGAACTCTTCATGTGGGAGGAAGCCTTGGAAGATGATGGATCACCCAAGGGACTGTGTAGTAGAGAAGGGGATGCCTGAGCCTGGAGGGTGAGTAACTGCATGGAAGAGGAGACTTGAATAATTTATGTTACATGCTAGCTGGGATCATGAGCATAGTGGGTATTTCAAACAAAACAATGAGACGAGTAAATGTGACAACCATATGGATGCAGATCCATGAATTGCACAGATAATTATTGTGTTGATGTGTATATTTCCTCTTGAATTATGAACAACAGTGAATGTTTATGCATGAAATTGTGAATTAATAAGCATGTTATTTGAAATTTTTGTAGGCATATTGCTAAACATTCCAGAGTCTAGGAGAAGACTGAACCAAGAAGAGGAAAACATTGTTGAAGCAACTTAAATATGAAGGCAGGGTAGGTGTTGTTGAGATGCAAAGAACACCGAGGACAATGTTCCTTTTGAAGGGGGAGGAGAATATAACACCCCATTTTAAAACTCTTGATTATATGTAATTAATCATAGCTAATGATTGCCATGTCATGGTTTATAAACATTGTAAATTGTATTAGTGTTTAATGGAAAATGTCGCACAATTGATTGATGGGTAAATACTTGAGTACTGACCATGATACTACGAGAGGGACTAGTGAGGGGGCAGGAAATGGGATTCATGCGAAAAATATCCCAAACCACCCTTATGAATGATGTGGAGGAAATAAACGTAATTCCTCTAAATTGTAGCTGAAGCGAATCAGTTAATGAGAGGGGTTGACAGTTGAACAACCAACCACCCCTAATAAATACAAGTATAAAGAAAGTACCACCTCATTTCCTAGATTGACTTGATTTATTCTGAAAAAAGAAAGGAATGCAGGGGTGAGTGCAATGGAAGGTACAAGAGGATGCAAGAGAGTTTAGCAGTTTGGATTGGAGAGAGGGGAGAGTTCCGGTCTCAGGAAAAGGAATGACCTGCAAAGATAAATGCATGATTGCGAGAGAAGAAACATTCAAATATAGAGGAGGCATGTTGTACAAACATCAAGGAAAGGGAGAAGATGAAGCTCCAATATGAAAAAATAAGCAAAATAAGAACTCATAAGTATGCCCAAGATATGAATGGTCACATTGGAGTAGACAAAACCCAAAATCCAGATTGGAGAAAAAGAGGGTCGGGGGTTTGATGCTTGTTGGAAAGACACCGGCACTAGAAGGGGAGGGCACTTAGGGAAAATGTAGCTATGAAGGGACTATTGATATTATGGTAGCTGCGGGAGGTATTAAGCTCTACATGTAAACCTGACGAGAATAGAATATTTTGGGAAGCAAAAAGAAACCCTAATTAGTTGGCTAATAACCCTAGAAGACAAGTAAGCTCAAGAGGATAATTTGTATTAGGTTATTAGCCTCCAAGAGAAGAAGTTGGCTGAAGAAAATATTATATACAAAGTAAATAGACACCCAGAATGAGAAGTCGACCTAGGAAATTTTCCAGATTTAGTATAAATATAGGAGGCCAGTCTTCATTCTGGTAGGCATTTCTCAGAACTGAAGAGCTCACTTGTGTGCACTGCAGTTAGCCAGTTTGTGTGCAATTTTGGAGAAGAGCTGCCGTTCCAGCAACTGTAGCTAGAAGATTACATTTTGGCTTGGAATATCTCTTGGTTATGGTTTGGACTATCTGATCAACTCTTGTTTGGTGTGCTATCCTTGGAGAAAGGTGCGCCACCCTTTGTTTGGCTATCTAGCCTAGGGTTTTCTTCTGGAATGATTCTCTGTCAAGGTTAAGGTGCTCAGAGGGTCGCTTTGGCCTATGGTTGGGTGACAATAGTGATATTGTCTATGGGAAAACGAGCACAATCCATCATATTCTAACAGGTTATGGGCCCACACCTCCTTCATTCAGTCTAACCACTGGAAGGGAGCATAGCCATAAGGATACTAAGCCCGTTGAAGAACTGCCACTAGGGTTTCTAGCAGGAGGAGTTACTAAATCACTGTCACTAGGGTTACTAGCATGTGTAGTTGCAGAAACCCTAACCCTCTCATCGAGGCACCTTAAGTGAAGGGATTGACCTAATTTTCGGATAGACCAGTGCACCCTAGCCTAGCGCATCTCCTGGTACTCTCAACAAGCCAAGACGTCAAGTTTGATTTTTTTGGTCAAATCTAGGGTTGACCAAGTCAAAGTAGCCATGACTTACTCTATGAAGTCAGAAAACAAGTTAGATGGAGCTTCTAACTTCAGAGTGTGGAAGACAAGGATTGAAATCATCCTTGCCAAGAATAAAGTGCTGGATATCATGAAAGGAAAGATTGTGGAACCAGAGTTTGAATAAGGAAAAGAGAAGGAACCGCAAAATGTTGCAGTTATGAAGAAGTTCAAAGACAATGACATCAATGCCATGAGTATCATAGTGGACTCTATAAAAGACCACTTGGTACCCTACATCTCCCATCTTGACTCATCGAAGAAGATGTACGATGCCCTAACAAACCTCTTCTCAGTCAGAAACATTGGACAAGTAATGAGTCTGAAGAATGAGCTCCGTGACATGAAGATGAATGATGATGACAACATGACATC
>JASDQU010394745.1:0-10867 GCA_032191745.1 Picea mariana | reverse complement strand
AGTCCTGCTCGACTTTGACTCCTACAATTTCTACCACATCCTCAGAAACTTGAACAGCGAAGCAGATCTATTGGCGAACAAAGGTTGCACTCTTGGGAAAGGGCAGCTTCTCCTAAATGAAGAAAATTTAATTCATCCTTGTAATTCATGAGTAATCTGAACTCGGAATTAGTAAGAGAATCAGTAATGATGGCTGCCATGGTGCATGCCCTTTCTTTTCCTCAAAAAAAAAGAAAAGGGCAGCAGCTTGCAAAAGAATGTAGAAGGCAGCAAAGCCTGAGAAAAACAGCTGGAATAGAGGCTGAAACACAGTGCTGAAACTCAGATGCTGGAACACAGATGATGGAACACAGATGCTGGAACTCAGAAGCTGAAACACAGTGCTGAAACTCAGAAGCTGGAACACAGATGCTGAAACACGGTGTTGCAGCAGCTGAAATTAAGAGCTGTTTCTTATGCTGAAACACAGTGCTGGAACAGTTGCTGAATCACAGTTTGTTATATATGCTGAAACACAGTTTTGTCACATAAGCAGAAACACAGTTCTGTTAAATATGCTGAAACACAGCGTTGGAATAGATGTTGAATCTCAGTGTTGGAAATTATGCTGAAACAACGATGGTTCTTATGCTGAAACAGTGATGCAACACACTTTGTAACTGAAATTGTGGCTGTGCCACCCCTCTAATAAAAATCATAACCGTTTTCGTTAAAAAAAAAACTAAGAAACGAGTGAACTCTATTCTCAAACTAATCTTCACAACTATTTCTGATTCATAAAAGGAAATCTATCGAATTGAAAGCATTATGATGATAAAATCAATTAACAACTAATATCTATGATAAGCAAACTATCCTTTAATCTACCAAATAAAGAAGACTATCTATCCTACAACAACAATAAAACAATCTTCTAATCTATGAAAGCAAGGAAACTATCTTCTAATCTATGAAAGCAAGGAAACTATCTTCTAATCTATAAAATTCAAATGCATTCTATACTAATATAAGCAAACTCATAACTGAATTCAATCATTAACTACAAATTGAAATTTCAACCTAGATCTAAGAAAGAAATTGCATGAAGGAAACTAAACTAGTTTTATTTAATAATTCAAATTGCAAAAAGAGGGAAAATACTCACAAAACATAAATTTAAATACTATTCCAGCATAAGGTAAGTAAGCAATTGAGAAAATTAAATGGTGAATTAAATGAGAAAAACGTAAACAACAATTAGATAATCAATCTAAAATTGAAAACTAAAACCAACATTATCCATCCATCGAAGCCCTGTCAAAGAAATCACGAATTAAAAATCTGTTCTAAAACTATGTTTTAAACTTCTATTTTAAACTCTATTTCAACATAAAGAAAGCCTAATCTATCATTTAATCGCACAAGGGGGTTAGTGCCTAAGCTTGCAAGCTTGCTTATACTATCTACAAAGTCATTGCATATTAACAAGATTCCTCATAATAACCTGCAAAACTAAATTAAAACAATTAAATCATAAGCAACAAATTAAATAACAAAGAAGTAAAATAACATTTCATGTATAGGAAATAAAATAAAAAGACATTTATGCTACTCAATCTATAATAAAATTCATATAATAGTTACCCAGACTGTTGGTGGGCCCCCCAGCAGTCGTGGTTACTCTTCAAAGGCACACCACAAACTTCAACAACACAAATTCACCATTAAAACTGAAAACGCAGGTTTTACACAATTCTGGCAAAATGAAAATGGCAAAACATAGGGAAATTGTCTTTTTCGTCTAACACACGACTTATTCACTTCCTTTATTATTGTATGACCACCACGGTGGTATTTATAAGCTTTACAGACCAAGTGGTCGACCACTAGAGGGTCGAACTACTTCTAAAAGCAACAAATTACATTAATGGTGCCCTAACTGCTGAAATGGAGTGAGCCAATAATCACCCTGCTTAACAACCCAAAATGAGTTGTCAAGAGTTCAGTAGCTGGAGGGGGAAAGCACGAGCAAAACCCATGTTCCTGATTCGCCCATCACTGGCCGCCAATACATAACCGCCAAATCGCCCATAGTTTTTGTGCAGGACAGAGTGTCGAATGGATTGTTGGACCGGGTACCGGATGTAGAATTGAAAACCACAAACTACTCTTAACCCATTTAGAATTTTAGGAAACGACCTAATAGGGACCTAATTGGGCATATTACGCACAAAACCCATGTGTTGGATTTTTCATATTCCACTTCATTCTCCCACAATTTAAGATTTAAGTTAGTTTCTTGTAATAGTGCCAGATGGAATACCGGACGGAGTGCCGGATGCAAAAACACCTTGCAGTTTTTCCCTGTGACACACAGATCATGAATTAGCTCTTTGAAATCATTAAATCATGCTGAAATATACTTGAAATCATTGCAAAACATGAATTATGCATACCTGGTGTGGATCATAGCGTTTTGACACAAAAGCTTTCAAAAACTTCTTCAAAACATGAAAATGCATATACACATTCATAAAAAAAGGAATTAATTAACGTCATAAAATCGATCATATCTCGAGCCCAACACTCTGCTTGTGTTTTACCTGCTGCTTCTTTCTTGTTAAGTTCTACATCAACTAATGTTTCCCCATTATTTCTTTCAGAAGATGGATTTTCATATTTGTTCTTTTATAACTCATTATGTTTTTTCTCAGCCTCGACCTTATTTCTCTATTGATATCTCTTTTCAGCTTCCTCAACTTTTCTTTTCACATTCTTGAGCCTCCAATATTTCTTTGTCTTTCTGGAGTAGGGATTTGAATTGTTCTATCCTCAAGATCATTTATTCTTCTTCCTCTTTTTGAATCTTTTCTCGGGTTGTTTCAATAGTAATCTTTTCTATCACCTCTTCAAAATACAAGGCTCCCCTGAAGATATATTTTGCAAAATTGACTTCATGCATTACATGTGGTGCTAACTTGATAGCCCTCATATGGTCATACACCATATTTTGAGGGTCATTCCCTTTCTGGTTTGTAACACATAGACATAATTCCTCAAGGGTTTCAGCCTCCTTTTCAACCCATTTTTTATTTTGTAGAGAAAATTGGCCTACGTGAAGAGGAAAATTTGGACAGTATATTTTGTTTTTCTCTAATAAGTAGGTAGTGGCCCCTTTTCTACTGTCTAGTATGCTATCTCTCTTGCCAACAATTTATTAGGGACGTATTTAGGTAACAAATGTGATGGTCATGTGGCCCCAAATACCCTTATGAAGGTATAGTATTTTTTCATATAGCAATCCCCTATTTCCCTTAGGGTTTTGATAACCCATGGGGATATTCTATGTGGGTGAACATCGAAGAAGGCTTTGTGCAGGGGAGAGAGGAAGTAGTTACACCAGTGGTAGAAATATTCTTTGTAATTAACTTCCCACAACTGAGAACAATAAATATGGATTGGGCTCTGATTTGGGTTCCAGGCCCAATTAAAGGCAGGAAATTTGTTGGCTACACAAATTGCATATATAAGGTAGGTCGACATATAAAAACCAGGATTTTTCATACCTTAAGGATCATAAACTTGTTTTGTGATTTTGAATGATAGAATACCATCTGAATTTAATGTTTTTTCAGTTTTGGCCAATGTGTAGGCCATCAAGAACCATTCCATTCTTAAGTGGGTGCTTGTCTCCTCACCATAGAGTTTGCATATCATTGCATTTAATATATTGGATGGGTCTTTCAGATACTGCGTCGAGACGTATCTCTTGACTTTCTTCAATGGTCATTCTTCATCAACAAACCAATCCTCCATTAGAGTTTCGAAGTCATTGTGATCGACCCCAAATTTTTCCAAGAACGATTCATCCAATGCAACAGTGGGTTCTGGGGTTTTATAATGAACCTTGATGTCTTTCGTATTGAGAGATGTAAACAGAACATCTGAAGCATTTACTATAAACCCTATATCCTTTTGTAGATGTGAAAACACCATTTTGTAGCATCATTGTAGGGGGGAATTTCTAGGAGAGCAACCACTATGTGAATGTCACTTTTGTGGATATTTCGGTACTCGTCGATGTCTTCATCGTCGGATGGGAAATCCTCATTTTGGAACATTTTGTGAATTTTATAGTATTTGAGGTGATTATCTCTTCCATCATTGTTATTCATATTAGAAATTTTGAGAGAGTCTAGTCCATGAACATGAGCGGGAACGACATTTATTTGGGCTTTACCCTTCTTGGTCTACATCTGAGACATTTTGTTACTTGTTCAATTCATGAAATTAAATGAAATTAATTCAGTATAAAACTGTTACAGAGAGTAGTGATACCTAATAATAATCTACAAAATGCTTACCTGCTACTCTGAAGACTATAACCAAAAGCAAAAATCACCCGACTTTTGCAGCAATGTCGTTGGTGTGTTTCTCATGGCATTACAATCAATTAAGTTTGATTACTTCTAAACATGGTTATAATATTCCCGAATTTACCCAAACCCTATGCAATTAATGCAAAACATGTCACAACTCCGGCTTAGTTAGAGTTGTATGATGAACCATAAATATTTTCTCATATACAACTCAGTAGTTATGGTTGTTGTTGTGTCATCGGTGAGTTGGAGTTAGTAAGTAGAAGGGAGTGTTGATATCGTCATTGATGAAAAATAACACAAGGCTTATTTAGTAAGGGTGGAAAGGTAATTTTCCGACGACGTTACACTTGCATTATCGAATTTTTTCGAAGAGAGTGTTGAAGGATTTCGACGAGATTACGAGTTCTACGATTGGACCATTTAGGAAAAACCTTTCTCTTTCATTTTGTGTGTAAGTTCAGAGAAAGACGTAAATTTTAATGGTTGAGATGTAGTGGTTTGGTGATAGATTGATATGGGTCGTCTAATGGTTCTAAGTTTATATTGTCAGCGATTTTTTTCGACAAATATCGTCGTCGACATTTTCCATAGAGAGAATAGGGGTAACTCATGTTGTTCTCCGATGACAAAATATTTCGGCAAAATGCGTGAGCCAAAGGAAAATCGCCATGTGTTATCATAAATTCCCATGAAATTTATATAAGTGTCATAATGTGGGACAATGAAAGGATGGGGTCCAGTTAGAACATAGCACATATTTTAACTCGATTAAATTTGAAACTAATCATTGTTAACCACATGTGTAATGACGTGGCTCTTAAAATACAAATATTGTCATCGGCTTTTACAAACAACCCATGAAGAATTTATTTCCACAACGATTCTTTGTCGACGACGTTGTAAGGGATTCGTCATCAGAACTTTAGATTTGAAAATAGTGAAGAGTCATATTCCAAGCACCAATGATTTGTGATCGAGATCATATGGACATGACTGGGAGGTTGTATAGTTGAAATGGTCTTAGAATGCATTAAGGTAATGGGGAGAAGTGGGGCCCTGCTTGTGTTCGTACCAGACTAGGAATAACCCCCCGGTGACATCAGCGTAAACAACCATGTCACTGATATCATCGTCAGGATCAAACTTAACACACAATGAACAAGCTCCTAAATCAATATGTCGACGATGACATTGTTAAGGCGTCGTCATCGGTACTTTTACACTTGAGAAAATCGGGATGTCGAGAGCCAAGAGCCAACGATATTAATTGACATCATAAGAGTAAGGAGGTGAGGGGCCAAGTAGATGTAGGTGGTTTCAATTTCAAATAGGTTCCAAAGCAGTTGGAGAAAATCGTAGAAAGAGTCTATTATGATGGATTTGAGTAGAAACTAGTAGATTATGCATCAAATTCATTTTGGAATATGCATACAAACATCAATCTCAAGAATAAATAACCATTAGGGTAAAAATATTAGTACCTTGCAAAATTTTGGTATTGTTGGTGTGTTGGCATAGGAGCAGACTCAGGGTTCAATGCTTCAATAGCACACCAACAAAACCCTAACTATAGGCCCTTTCGGCAACACCTACAAAGCAGATGAAGTCTCACCCAAGGTAGAGGCAAGGGGGGTTGTAGAACTCAGGTGTCTACAACCAGGCAGGGACACAGATCTATGATTACAACACTTAACAAAACACTTAGACAATGATATGCATTAGTTCTTGAATCTCACTCACATTGTAGATTAAACCCTTATTACAGATCAGCACAGTAACAATAAAGATCAAGCACTTCCAATCATTTAGAACATAGCATTAGCTCAGATCTAGAATTTATTTACCTTTAATACCATTAAGCACTAAGAAACAACATCAAATCCATTCATCATACATTATAACAACAACACTAAGAAGATAAACACATAAACAACATCGCACAAAGCACATCAAGACACAGGATATACGTGGTTCACCCAAGTGTGGGGCTACATCCACCAACTTATTCTTCTTCTTTATTATTCTTTAGTCTTCTTACATTCATATTCTCCTGTGCACAAATCCACAGAGCCCAACTCCGCAGAGGACAGGATATCTGAGCACTGCGCACCAGATCCTCCTTCCCAAATCAGGTCAAGGCACAAAGCTTTACTTCACACAACCAGATCGCACAAAGAAGCTTACAATCTCTTGCACTGAGCCAACATTAACACTTACAACATATTGTGCACATATCCAACAAAACGCACCTTCTTACATCATTTATCTACTTATTTATACATTTACAAAAAGACCTAATCATGGGTAAACCCATGGGCCGACATCCCTTAACCCATTACATAAACCCTAGTAAACCCTTTGTTCGGTCCACAAGCTCGCAAAACAAGTGAAATTCTGTGATCTCAGCTCCACCTGGGAACTCAATCTTTGACCATCATGTCAAAGTCCCAAAAGTGGTCAAACACGACCAATGTTTTCTCAAAACTTGGTTGAGGGCCAACAGGCCCCCAACACTCACCCGTGACTCGTCCCGAGTCACTCAGATCTGGGCAGTGTTACTTCAAAGGCCTCGAGCTTATCTCAAGTTGCCTCAACTTGATGCTTTGCTAGAGCCTCCTGCTCGACGAACTCTTGAATCACTTTCTCTGTAATAGGCCCTTCCAAGCATTGTTACATTGTCGCAACCACTTGGTCTAGTTGCGTGCCTTTTCCTTCAATCTTTTCAAAAATTGTGCAGGCTTCGTCTTGCACTGGTTGTAGTCTCTGTGTCACTTCCATGACTCTGCTCTGTATGGCAGTACTCTGTTTCTTGACTGTGCGTTGTTCCTGTGACCTTTTCATTTTCTCAATTGCAGTGAGTGACTTCATCTGCGCCTACACGGTGGATGCCTGTTGCTTCACCTCTTGTAGTTGTGCTTCTAGTTTCCTCAGCTCTAGATCTTCTGTAAGGCGTTCATAGGTTTGTGCACTTCGATCACTCAACTTCTTACATTCTAAGGTGAGGGTCTTGATCCTTCCAACTTCTCTCTTGGCGATTTCTTCCCTCTGATTGCGCACTTCTTGCGTAGTGCTCGGCACTTCTCGGAGCTCTACCTCCATTACTCTTTCTTGAAGATGTTGAATGACCTCAACGAGCTTCCCCACTTGAATATCGACTGACTCTTCTTCCTCCTGTGCCAAGCCTGGCACAGAGAAAAGTGCTTTAGTCACTGCCTCTTTGACCGTAGTCTTCTCTGCGAGCAGCTGGTCTTTTTTTCCTGTATCTTTACTTTGTCCTCCTTGAACATCGCCTGAATTTCATCTTTCTCCTTCTCATAGGTGGTTCCACAAGACTGCGCAACTCGTAGTTTCTCTAAGACCTCCTTCTTTTCTTTCTTCAAGGCTTCTGTAACCTTCTCCTTCTCTTCATGGACTCGATAAAGTTGAGCCTCTGTTGCATCTGCTAGCCTTCATAATTGGGTGGGATCATCCCACAATTCTGCAATCTTCGATGAAGAAGGCGCAATGGATACTGCGCGGCTCGCGTAAATATCTTGTTGTAGGTATTTTAGTTCTTTCTCAATTCGTTCATACGGCATCTCCTATTTCTCTCCATGTCTCTATAAGATATCCTCTAAAGAATCCTCCACTGTTGCGATGATTAGACGGACATCATCCTCTGTGAGCACATTCTTCGACTGGGGTTTATTGGCATGGGTCTTCTTTCTTGATGAGGGTTTCTACAGAGAAACCTTCCTCTTCTTTGATGTTTCGGCCTCGGTAGGGGAATCTTTCGGCGGTGTAACTTTTCCTTTATTTTTCTTTTCTCCTTCTTCCCCTCCTTCTTGGTTCACTTCATCTCTTCCTCCTCCTGTGGATGAGTCAGGCCTACTTTCCTCTGAGGCGATGTCCTCCTCATCAGTATCTATGTTCTACACTTCCTCCTTTTTCTTCTTTTTCTTCATGCTAGTCTATCCATCATACTCGACCCGGGTGACCAAGGGAATTTCAATGATGTCAGGTTCAGAAAGTTATGCATATTCCACCAGTACAAGGAACTTTGTTGGCCATTATTTGGTGATCTCCTCCATATCTTCGTCGATCAGCTTATAATAGGACTGCAACTCCTCCTTACTCTCATCCCTGCGCACAGTGATGTAGATAAAGTGTTGATCTGCACGAAACTTCGCTAGTGGTCTATACTGGTGCAATGTGTTAGGTGTCATTCTTGGAAATGCCTTGATAGCATGCTTCAACTGCTAGTAGTAGGCATGGAAGACAGTGTTCGACTGCCACTACTTCAACATGTCATTCGTATACCACAAGGTGGAAAACCTTGCAGCCAATGGCTCTGATGGCTAAACTTTTGGAAATGTCACTCCTTCCGACATCTTCCAAGCGAAAAATGTGATCAATATAAGTAACCAACTGAAATGAAATTCATACCCCTGATCCTGCACTTCGCAGTAGTCTTTCTCGAGCTTGTTGATGAGGTAACTCGCCCAGTTCATTTGCATTCCCTCCACACACTTTCCTACGAGGTAAACTATGAATCTTATGACTTGTGTGGGACGGTTCTTTCTAATGATCTTGCCAACTATAACCTGACAAGCTAGGTGCATTGTGCCATTCTGGATGGAGGCTACCTTGTAGCCTCACTTTCCCTTTTTGAAATCTCCATAATATTACTTTATGCGTTGTGCCAAGGAGCAATATGAAGTCTTCCCTGGGTAGAACTGTTGAGGGCTCAGTCCCTGCATGCTCAGTCCTGTGATCAGGTGGATCAGCACCAAATTCACAGTGACGCGCCTGTCAAGCCATAGATATCCTCTGTGATAGCATGACAAGAGGAGTTTAGCATAGGCTTTAACCTCTTGATGTCGGACAAAGTGAGGGATCTTCATCATGTTTAGTATCGTTGATTGTCTGAGCTCCTTAATCCAAAGCTGGGAGACTCTGCGTGCCCTCTTCTGAGTCGTATTCATCAAATACTGATGTGGCACGAGCATCGCGTAGTTCTTCCTATCTTCGAGGTTAAAGTCGTTGTTATTCAAGGCCAGGATATGTCTTAACTGGGATCCAACTACGCGTATCCCCTTCGAGATGTACGCAGTGATCAATGTATAGTCAAAGTCATGTGGGATACTATCACAGCTAACTGTACCAGCCAAAGGCGGTAAATAATATCGCAAGACCGATGGGATTTGCTTCGCATTAGCTAGATCTTCGTGGTGCTTTCTTCGCTTCTCAGTCGCGGTTTGGCTAGAATGACATGCAGTCGAAGGGGATGCTTGTAGTCCCCCTGTCGATGATGTCTGTATTCCTATAGACATAACTCTCTCATACATGAGTTCCATGAGGATATCCTCCACAGACTTCTCTAACGCGTTGGGTTCGCCCGAAATTCACACTTGTAACCAAATAGATCGGGTAGGTGAACAAACAAGTGAGGTAATCACACATATGGCGAGGTATAGAAATCATAGTGTGATATGCAATCAATTCTATGTTAGCTTGGATAATCACGGGTGGCAAAAAGTGATGACGGGGCAGCGTCCGACAGGTTAAATAAGCAAGCATCGTAATGGATTCCTCCAATGGGTAGGAATGCGTCCATCAATTCGAATCAGTCCATTATCTTATGGTCTCAATGGTCTATTTTCTCATAACTGCATTTTCTATCCATTCTGGGGCGTTATTCTAATGGTCAGGGTGCCTCCAACGGTCATATAGCTTTGTCGTGGCGAAGTCCCATTTTGTGTGGTTCTGCTATTTCGGTGAGGTTCAAGTTCTGCGGACTTGTCTCCTGCGAAGTCTTCTTTCTGTTCTCTATAGCTTCCTGTAGTTTTTCTAACTTTGTTTTCTTCTTATTGAGCTTTCTTGCCTTCTTTCCTGTGATCTGAGTGTTAGGCGAAAATATTGTCATTTAATTCCATTGTAATATTTTCCCAACCATTTAATTCGTCAATCCGAGGTTCATAGGCTTATGAAGCACACACACTATATATGCAGGACTGAAGTAGAAGTAATCTAATCTAAATTTCTGAAATGAAACTAATCTAGGAAAGCATTGAAAGACTAACTCGGAAAGAAAGAAATTGCATAAGGGAAAAACAATACAACATGTGAAGAGTTGAATGACAAAAGACGTATGTGAGCTCACAAAATATATCAATCTCAAATTATATTACAAGAGTCAAATGAAAAATCATGAAAGAATAACAAAGCTAAGAATCCCCTTCTAAGACTTCAAGCTGATCTAAGTCTAATCTCTCATCTCTAACTCCAACTTCCCAAATTATCCATTACATGATGTCTCACCCCCCGAATGATATGATTCTCTTATGAATTCCCCCCAAATGAAGAGAGAACACTCTCTTATATACATGAGTGTCATAATGACAGATCCACTATTCTCTCAACTTATTCCTTCAAATCCTCCACACATATCTTGGATAAGATATCCTATCTAGATCTCCATGATCTTCTCCTTGAAGTTAGCTTAAATGATTATCTTCAAATCTCTT
>JASDQU010394740.1:0-10867 GCA_032191745.1 Picea mariana | reverse complement strand
ATATACACCAGGTCTATTAAAGAGCTACAAATGATATTTGGATGATGAAATTGATGAGGGATTTTTTTTGTGGTACATGTTGAGTACATGGTTGAGACAAGTAGTTGACGAGTTGGCACACATACATGAGCTGTATAGTTGATGATGTTGGTACATATTGATGAGTAGTTGACACATGATTGGTACATACTTGGTACATGGTTGGATGCACTTTTTTATGGTACAGGTTGATTACAGATTGGTGCATGGTTGATGCACTTGTTTATGGTATAGGTTGATTATAGGTTGATGTACAGGTTGATGCATGGTTGATGCATGGTTCATATTTATTGGTATAGGCTTACATTGGTATATATCACAATGATAGTCTGACAGTGTTTCCATCATTCTACTTCTACTTTAGGGTGGCAGGATGGGGAAAGGATAGGTGGTTGTAGCCACCTTCTGGTTGTAGCCGGAGAACATTGGGGGTTGTAGCCAAAGAATTGGGGAGTTGGATCTTCCCTTAGGTTGTAGCTTGAGAAACTAGGGGCTTGGAGCCTCCTTCTAGTTACAACTTAAAATCAAACTAAGTTGGTGCTTCCAATGAATGTAATTCTTCAAGACATATAAGAAAAAGCATTATGTGGTTTTCTCCCTATTTGGGTTTCCATGTAAAACACTGGTGTATTGTGTATTGTGTGATTGTTTATTTCTTACTTCTCATTATTGGATAATAACTCTACATTGATATAACATTTGAAGAAAATGGATTATAATTACTCTATTACTAATTCACCCCCCCTCTTAGTAATCCAACATATGGGACTTATGGAGATGGATTCCTTATTATAAAGGGAAGCGGCTACTCCCTAGTTTGGGAGGGAGTAGTGATATGTTATTGATATATGGACAATAATTTTCTAGTTTGGAAAATGGTCCAGGTTGGGTAGTCACTTTCTAGTCTAGAAAGTGGCCCAAGATTTCTAACAAACAATCATTTTCTAGTTCAGAAAATGGTCCAAAATGGATAGTCATTTTTGTAAAGAAAATGGTCTGATAGGTTACTGATGTACCATAGACAGTGATTCCCCTCGTGGCTAGTGTGGGGGAATCATCCAGGACAATCATTCTTCTTGACAGTCACTTTGAGCAGTGGTCAAGAAGAATGGTCTGCCTCTCTAGACATTCGTTCTTTTGAAGTTGACAGTTGTGAGAAGTTTGGAAGAATGGTGTGATGTAGGAGGTTGGTGCAATGCAATCCTTTCCATAGGAAATGGTCCAAAAAATCATTCTCTAGGGAAGACTCATTCTCTCTAGGTTACATCATGATTAGTGCTAGAAGAATGGCCCAGTTAGTTTAAATGGTCCAAGTTCAACAATTAGGGACAATCATTCCCTACGATAGAATCATTCTCTCTAGGTTTCACTATAATTAGTGTCAGAAGAATGGCCCAGTTAGGTTGAATGGTCCAAGTTCAACAATTAGGGGAATTCATTCCCTAGGGTAGACTCATTCTCTCTAGGTTGCATTGTGATTAGTGCCAAAAGAATATCCCAATTAGGTTGAATGGTCCATGTTAATAAATCAGGGACAATTATTCTTCTATGCTTGGGAAGAATAGTCCAGATAGACCATGGCTGATGTTTAACTTTCCAAGGGTATATTCTCTTCCATATCTCAAAGATGTGAGTTGAAGAATGGCCCATATGACTTAGTTTGTATCATGATATTGTTTTGCAAGTTGATATTAGATGATATGATTTTTGTGGAGATTATATGTCTCTAGAAAATATCTATATGCTTATGTGGTGGATGTGATACAATGGTAGTGACTATGTGTCACTGGTTAGTATTCGTTTGCTACTAAGAGTGGTTGTGCACCACTGGATAGTAGTTTTATACTACCATGGATAGAAAAAGTTGTGTTCTATTGGATGGAATTATAGAAATAGTATGCTACTATCCAATTTCCATGGAGACTACCACTAGTGTTGGAGTTGATTTCCAACTAGATGGATAGTTAGTGTGTTGGTGGACAGAAATTCTCCAGGTGGAGAATGGTCCAGAAAGAATAGATTACTGGTGGACAAGAATTATCTCTATGGAGAATGTTCCAAGTTGACAAATTGTTGACGTATCATGGAATGGTATTTTTATAAGGCATAGATTGTGGACCGATTAGGAAAATGGTTTAGGATTGATATTTTCTAAGGAACATGGGTAGAGATTGATCTCTATGGTACATATGATTCGATTAGAAAATAGTTCGAGACTAAAATTAATTTAGGAATGGTCTCTATATCCCATAGGGTGGCTTTCATTATCTAGGAGGACTGACATTCTTTTAGGATGTAGGTCTAGATTAGAATAATGATCATTTTATCCCATTAGAGAGATTTAAACATCTATTGGGAAAACTATTCTTCTAGGACATATGTCTGGATTAAAAGAATGGTCCTTGTATCACACTTTTGAGTGAGTGAATTTTTCACCATCATGCTCGATAACTCAGATAGAGTATGGCCTTGAGAGATGATGCAGTTGATGCTATCAGATGAAATTGATAATGGTGATGGTGCTCATGATATGATCATGAGATGGCCTATGTGGCTATGTTGTTGCTACTAGTTGAATGGTATGTTTGTGCTCAAGACAATTTCCTTTAATACCTCCCTAGTTAGGATGGAGTGTTGATATTATGGTATCTACGAGAGGTATTAACCTCTACGTGTAACCTTTGATGAGACTAGAATATTTCGGGAAGCAAGAGAAATCCTAAAACATTGGATAATAACCCTAGAAGACAACTAGTCTCAAGAGAATAATTAATATTGATTTATTAACCTCCAGGAATAGAAGTTGGACCAGTCAAGTAAGTTGCAGTATAAATAGAGGGTGTTAGAAATCATTTGGAATCACTCACTCTCACAATTTCAAAAGGACAAGTGGTGTGCATGATTGGAGGAGAGTTGCAGCTACTGTAGTGGTGACTTAGTCTTTGGTTATGGTTGGAATTTTTCCTTGGTTATGGTTTGGACTTTCTTCCTGGTATGCTAGCCTTAGCAAGAGGTAAGCTACCTTGGTTGGTTATTATTTTTAGGGTTTTCTTCCAAAATTATTCTCTCTATCAAGGTTAATTTTCTTGGGGGTGGCCTTTGTGCCTATGGTTGGGTGACAATATTTATATATTGTCTACGGTGAAATGAGCACAACTATTATTCTAACACCGTCACCACCAATCCCCAAATTTTTTGGTGAACTAGTTTCCCCTCCATCTAACCCACCTTTACATCTATTGTATGATTTCACCTACCCCCCATTATCATTCACCATGCAAAACACATTTCCTTCCCACCTAATGTATCCAGATGAAATAAATCCCAATATTGATGAGCTCCTTCATCAATGGCTTGTACCAGAACCGATCGTCCTAGAAAATGAAACCATTCATCCAAAATTAGTCACCAACATAACCTTGGAACAATAGTGTGACCCACTAGGTTTATTTCCACTCTCATAACCTTAGCACTCAAATCTAGTTGGGGTGCGCAATCTTTATTCACGGTGCCCCTAGCCCAGTTTCCTTCATGCATGCATATGTTTCTTCCACACTATGGTTCTTACATATGATTTGCTCCTACAAATTTTGTTTTATAGTAATCAGTGGATCCTCTTTATTAGTTGGAAAAATATCCCCAAGAACCATTGACACTACTACATCAATCATACTTTTGATAGGTCGATGATTGCTCAATCTATCCAACCATCATTCCAATCCACTCACACATACTGATAGAATCATCATATATATTTGTCTCATTTCAAGGTATTAAAAGAAGGAGTACCAATATACCATAAGTCCTATCAATGCCCCTTGACAACCATTTGACCCAAGTATCAAATGAAGTTCCTGGAAAAAGTGACACTTATCCGTCAGGCACAAGAATCTAAATCGAACATAGTTCACTACTCATCGGTATGAAATATATTATAATACTTAATTCAACCAAGAATATCATCAGAAAATAAAATATACATTGGGATCTCTCCACCACCATATTTAATGTCGTTCATGACACGTCACCTTTATCACTCTCATCTCATCAAATCCCTATTTCCCCTATTCCTCCTATATAAATATCCCCTCTCCTCCCCATATCCATAAGAGAAACTCCTCCATGTCTTAGTCCCAATTTCTTTGGCCCTTCCCCCCAAGTGATATTTCCTCCTCATGTAACTGAGTTCATGATCCATTTACACCATTCATCTAGGATGTGTTATTCACCATCTCTTCATACTTAACCATTCCCACACTTTCAATATTCCACTTCTTAATTTTTTACCAAAAACTATTATGTAAATATTCTACTCTATTAACTTCCCTTCCCTTCCACTACTAACTGCTACCATGCTTCATCACCTTCGTTGATGAAGCATGATTTATTCTCTTTCCTTAGCTTCACCACCTCTATCCACACCTTTGGGATTCATATCTCTTTACACACTCCGCATTTCCCCTCTCTTTGTCCCCCACCATATTTCGAGAGACTACAGCTCGTAATTTTATGAATTCAATTTTATATCCAACACATATTCCCTCATGCACTCCAACTCCATCTATCACCCTCAAACCTACCTCACTAATTTTTGGACCTGAGTCAAGTGACACCTCGAGCCTAATTTAATGATTTTCTCTTACCTAGGTCCAGCCATATTGATATTTAGTTTCATCGAACAATGATTTTATCTTACTTTTATCTCCTCCATCTGAAGGTCAACAACTGGATTGAGGATGAGCCAAGTAATAGTGGTGGGGGCCTGTTGGAACCCAAAGTTTTGGGTCCATTTTTTCATGTGCACACAAATGAAAGTTTTACACACTCATCCAGAATTTTTGCGAGTGCCTAAGGAGATGTGAAAAATAATTCCATAGTGCATGCATCAAACCATGTTTTGTTATAAGCACACCAAGTCTAAAGAATTTCAAGGGAAAAATAGTTCTAGTTTTATCAGTTGATCACGTTGATCCAAGTTGTTTTAGTTGCACCGAAAATCAAGAAGATGCCTTTCAAAACCAAGAAAAGAATCACCAAGATATATCTTGGAATGATTGTTTCCAACAACAGATGAAGACATGGGGCATATATAAGATGATATTCCTAGGTAATTAGGAATTCCCCTAATGGAGATAACCTACATGGATCTATGATAGGTACCAGAAGCATGTGAGGCTATTATATCAAACAAGAAAGTGGTGCATAAAAGTGAAGGAAAACTCTCCCTAGTAGAAAAAGATATAAAAAAATCTCTGAACTCAGAAAAGGGGCTAGCTATTTTAAGAATGCATTAGTTCCAGAGATTTGATCTAGCCTATTGTAATCTTGTATTGTATGGAGAAGTCTCTTGTGTCTTATATTTGTCTAAATATTAAAACTTAGCTCAAGGCGCATGTTGTTGTATTCCCACCATTTATATAGTAATGATATGAAGTCTTATGGATATTCATCTCAATTATTCAACCCAATGTATATCACTAATATGATGGAATGCATGCAGTAATAAACATATAATAATTTTGTTCTATCCTTTGTTTGTATGAATGTGTAGCATCGATGCATGTATAGTTTTAATTCTTAGTCCTTACTAGACTATAAAATGCGAGTTGCATGAATTTAATTTATATTATTGTTAGTTATGTTGATCCTCCATCCCTTACAGAAGACCTTATGGTCTTTGTGATCCTCTCTACATATTTGGTGAGACCTTCCTTATCCTTGGACGATGATTGATATGTCAGAGCTTAGGGGTTTTTATTGGACATGGTCTAGATGAAGCCTAGATCTCAAATCCCCCATTGTTAATAAGGTCGTTGTTCATGAAAGCATGTACTAAAACAGTGACACTGCATAACTCCAACAAGATGACAAATAATGAATGAGTTGAAGAAAAGGTGGAAGAACTGATGGAACTTGAGGAATATATATTCTTAGAATCTTTTCATCAAACCGTAGATAAGGTTAGATCAAAGGCTTGGCATGACATGGACATTAAGACTAAGAAGTTTTCACAAGGTGATAGAGTCCTATTTTATGAAAGTAAGTACCAAAAACATCCAAGAAAATTACAAATACATTAGCTTGGACCCTTCACATTTTCATAAATTTAGGACTCTAGAGATGTCATATTAAAAAATGTCAATGGTATTCTCTATCGAGGATGGGTGAATGATGCATGCTTAAATACCTACATTTCGTTGGAAATACTAAGGGGTAGGGGTGAATCAGTATTACCTTTTTTAAAAATTAGTCATTAATTTGTTATTCTAAATATCATCACTATAGATTAATAATGTACTTTGTATTTAAACAATCAATTATATAAGTATATTTCTACAAGAATTACAAAGTTTATAAAGAATAATATTGTGTTTGTGAAGGACACAAATCCTCTTTAGAGAACCAACTCTTGGAGACACAAAACCCTTATTTAGGGCACCAACCCTAGGAAGCACCAACTCACCTATTTTAGGGCACCAACCTTAGGAAGCACCTACTCTTTTTTTTTTATGGAACCAACCCTAGGAAGCACCAACTCCCTTGTTAAGGGAACCAACCCTAGGAAACACCAACTCCATTGTTTTTAGGGCACCAACCCTAGGAAGAAAAAAATCCCTTGTTTTCACACCTTAGTAAAGGATATGAATCCTTTCTTGCTCCTCCCTTCCACCCTCACTACATACGTATCTTCATATTTCCTTCTTGGAATCTGGTTTTTTTTTTTATCTTTTGATATGGACTGCAGAGAAACTTTCTTCTCAGCATTCTTTCTTGTTTATATATTTTTCTAATTGGTGTGAATTTGAAGCATTGTGTCCTTTGTTTGAACCATTGCACCTCTTCATTTAATTTTAGCATAAATAATCTTATCCATTTATTCATTTAATTTATTCTGTAATTTTCTCAGTTTAATGAGAATACTAATCTTGATTCGTCCTCATGAGTTGATCACAGGTATGGATCAACTCCTTGTATCATTCACATGCTTTTATTGCATCCCCAGTTCTCCAACAGATCTGAATCAAGTTGTTACTTCACTATCTGGTGCATTTTCCTGTACCTGGAATGGAAAGGTTCTAGCTTGTGAATCCCCTTTGTTTTTCTTTTATCCCCCATATGTCTAATGTTAGGCCCATGTTCGTTGGGCTTTGGCACTCCAGAAATTTTCTTATTTTCACCAAATTCTTGTTATTGTTGAAGCGATATCTTCTAGAGTGTGACAACTCAAGAAACTTCAATTCATGTATTTTAATCCTCATCATTGATTACGGTTGCGAATCAATGGTCTAATCATTGTTTTAACAAAATCATTTTGCACAATTTTCTTATCCTTATATAATATCTAGGATTCAATCATGAGATTGATAGTTGGAATTTCCTTCGATGCTTCACAACTTCGAGAATTTTGTTCTTTTATAATCTTCCAACTCTACTAGACTAAATTTCGAAAAAGTGTGTATAGTTTCGATGTTTTCCACCTAGCTACACCATCCAATGGTATAGATCAAAAGTGCGTTGCCTCCATCAAGTTAATCTTCATGCTCATTACTTTTTGCTTTTGGATATTGACTGTGGATCTTCCTCCTCAACACATGGTGAGATCGTATTTTGGGGCTTCAGCACTCTGGGACTCAGGGTTACTAGAAACCTGAAGTAGTTCAATTTCTCTGAAGGTTTACCTATGGAATAATTCATAACATGATTATGACTGCTTGTTATGGGTTAAAATGCCATGATTACTCTACCCTTCCACTACGCTTGATCTAACAATCATGATAATCTTATATCAACAAAAAACATTAGTTCTCGACTTCGGCCTTCGGTGCTTCAAGATGTTTTTCTAGTAGGAGAAGTTGTACATCCCCAAAGGTTGTAATCCAAAAGTGAAGTTCCCTATTGACGTTAGTGTTGATGTGGCACTGGTTGAGTGGCTACCATGTGTCACCTTGATTCATGAATTTCATATACCTAATGTTGCAACTAAACCTTGACACTTGTCACCAACCGATTGGGCCACATGTCATCTTTATCTTTTGCCACATGTCTCCCTCCTAGATCATGGTTTTTCATTTCATGGATTTGATACTTCATGGATTTGAGAGTCTTAGTTGTTTCAGACTCTTCGTAATATTGGAGTGGTCAATGTTGGGCTGACCATTCCTTCCCTTGCACGATCAAAAAGTCTAGGGGAATATTGTTGGTATGTTTTACAGGCAATGTATGCTTGTCATTGATGGGATGTACAATAGAGATGATGGCTTGAGTATAGGTACAATGTGTCAGGCAGGCACTAGAAGTATTTTTGGGAGACTAAGCAGAGAAAGCTCGTGAAGACCAGAAGAGATAGTGCAGAGGTGCACACAGAGTGCAAGAGTGTGCTTTTTCATTTGATGGAAAATAGGGAGGCAAGGAAGATCAATAGTGATTATGGCATGGAAAGATCAGAAGCGTAAACTCCATTTCAAAGTTTTATATACCGAGAGTTGGAGGAGTCAAGAGTAGAGACTCTTCATCACAGGAGTCTCGAAGTTGTGAAATGTGAAACGTCGAAATCCCGAAACAGGAACATCAACAAAGACTCCATTTAAGAGTTTCACAGACCGGGAAATCAAAGATCAAAGGAACTTTAACCTTTTAAATCATGATATGCGAAATCGCAAAATAATCCTAGCTGTCGGATTGAGGATTGATCTGGACCATTGGTCAAACACGACGAAGGCCCGTGAAGTTTCGAAATCACAATAAGATTTGAACCGTTGGGTCCATAAGACACATGGTGAAAGATCATCATTTCACTAACTGGAAAGTCAAAGGAATGGGGTTCCCTAACCTATCTAATTCGTGACGTGCGAAATGCCAGAATGTCAAAATGCAAAAAACACCTTTTGGGGCAAGTTTCAGATACTGAGAATTGGAAGTGTCGAAACACTTCACCACAAGAATGCAAAATGTCGGAATGCCGAAATGAGAAAAACACCTTTTGGTGCAATTTTTGGATACCGGGAGTTGGAAGTGTTGAAACACTTCACCACATGAATGTCAAAATGCGTAAAACACCTTTTGGTGTAGGTTTCGGATACCGGGAGTTGGAAGTGTCGAAACACTTCACCACAAGAATGCTGAAATGTAGAAATGCCGAAATGTGAAATTGCCAAAGCACATTATGGATAAACGCTTGGTCACAACTATGGGCATGTGAAGGAAGGAGCTTGCAAGTTGCAAGGCTCCATTTCATGATCAAGGTTTGGAAGAGTCAAAGTGACTCACAACAAATTCACGAAACGCGAAATTACAAAATGTAGTTTCAAATAAGGTTGTGGTCACATCTGTGGAAGATGGAGGAAGGAGTTAGTGCAACCAAGCTTCATTTTGGAGATCACAACTTGGAGAGTCAAGATGCCTCGCAATAGGAATTCGTGACATGAAAAATGCCAAAACGCTGAAATGCGAAAACACCTTCTGGTGTAGGTTGTGGTCACCGCCTGAGACCACATGTGAAAGGAAAGGTGAAAGGTGCCAAAGTCACAAGGCTCAATAGGTTCACAGTGTAACTACTAGAATTGACTGATGGTTTCTTTCATAGGACTCGAGGAGACTTCAAGGTGATTGCTAGAGAAGATGAAGAGTCTCAAGGAATCTGCCAGTGGAATGAAGACTGTTGATAGAGGCGATTGATAGATGGAAGCGCATTGAAGCCTGTAACTACAACGAAGAGGATGAGCTCGACTATGATAGAGAAGACGAAGAGTCTCAACTGCTAAACAGGCTAAGGAATCTCAGTATAACACCCAATGATGATGAATGCATGGGTATAACTGCCATAAAATTTGAGGAATTACAATTATGATGAGGAAGAGGACTCAACACGAGGAGAACATGCAGAATAGAGAGAGTGTGTTAATGCTCGAGTGAGTGAAGCAGTGGCAATATGGAGTGGCATTGAATATCCCGATGCGGAGAACAATGGGGGGAGTAGAGCATGCAGAAGGATTACGCATATAGGATGAAAAAGGTGTACAAAGACTATGGTGATGCAAAACAAAGAAGAGATGAGGCTATTGTTGAGTGTGATTGAGGTGCGTAGAAGGAGGCAGAGTGCAGCAGCTGAAATGTACAGAAGAGGAATGGTGCATAGAAGGGACATGGTACGCAGAGCATAAAGAACAACATAAGCAAAGAATATAGATGCATAACTGAGATAGTAAAAGAAGAATGAGGTGTAGTTGTAGAGAAAATAAGAAGATTAGAAAGCTCAAGAAGATGCAGGCAGAAAGAGACTGATGTAGGTAGAGCAGAGTGGCATAGCTAAACAATGATAAGCCCGGTAATCAAATGAAAACTATTGAATCACTATAATAAATTCACAAAAAGAAAAGTTTTATATTTCATGGTGGTAGGGAGGTGCTAGGGAGGAATGTTGTCCTCAAAGGTTCAAGTGGGTTCTTGAAAATAGGAAGTTGTAGCTTCCATCTGGTTGTAGCCAGAGAAACCAGGGTGGCAGGGTGGTGTAAGGGAGAACAAGTGTTCTCTATTATACAGGTTGGAGCCTATGTAAATGGAAGTTGGTGCTTCCATCCAGTTGGTGTTGGAACTCTTAGGGAGTTGGTGCTTCCTTCTAGTTGGTGCTAGAGAAACCAGGGAGTCGATGCTTCCTTCTAGTAGGTGCTAGAAAATTCGGAGAGTTGGTGCTCTCAGCAAGTAACAACTTGCAAAATAGAGGTTGTATTCTCATTATGAGTTGGTTCTCATAAGTATGATAATGTACATAATGTAAAGATTACTTATCATATAAAGAAGAAGAGGTTTTTACCCTTTATGGGTTTCCTCA
>JASDQU010394739.1:0-10867 GCA_032191745.1 Picea mariana | reverse complement strand
AAGAAGAAAAGAAGGCTGGATTTCAAGGGAGGATGAAGTCTTTTAGTGATGTGTTCTAAGGTATGTTATTTTCAGGTCATGTTACCATTTTTTCTATAACTTTTTTTCTAGAACGATTCAGATGGTGAAATCTCTATGGTATTGAGAAGACATATCAAGGTACCTCTGGTAAAAATTTCAGCTCTTTATTCGCTATAATTATGGAGATACACTCTGTGGAAGGTAGGGTTTGTGACCAGTCCTGAAGCTAGTCAATAAACATATGTTCCGGGTAAAACAATCATAACTTCTTCATAGAGAATCCAAATGAAGTGGGACAGATTTTTTTGGAAAGAGTACGGACTGTAGTCTCTTGTGTGTGATTTTCAGAATCATATGTTAATTATTGAGTGTGGGGCATTCCGTGCAAGTTCACTCTCCTGAATAGACCAGAATTGAATAAAGTCTACCATTCTTTCTATAACCTCTTTTTGGGGAGGATTCAATGTGTGAAAATTGGAAGAGTTTTAGAGAATACATTGATTAATATTATCTATAGGATCAGAGTACTCCAAGAATTGAAGAATTGCAGAAATTGAATAAGTCTCAAGAAACATTATCAGGTTCTATGTGATGATTGGTTGATGGTGATGATTTAATGTANTACAAAATCCAAATGAAGTGGGACCACTTCCATTGGAAATAGTACGGACTTTAGTTTCTTGTGTGTGAGTTTCAGAATCAGATGTTAAATATTGAGCGTGGGGCATGCTGGAGAGTTCAAATCTCTCTTGATATTGAAGGATTTTATATTTCTCTTGGAGTTTTATCCCTCCCTTTACATTTGGAAGCTGTAGCTATCTTTGGAAGTCATTACTTCCCTCGAACAATCACTATTGATTATTTCTCATATATTGTGCATGGTGTATTGTGGTGTATTGGTGTAACTCTTATACTATTGTTCATTGCTCATTGGATATAGTTGAATGGTTTAAGTATAAGTTGAAAAAGGTTTTAAATTGTACTTGATACTGATTCACCCCCTTCTCAGTATCAACATATGAACCAACAAATAAGGCTTTGAATAACTTTGATCAAGGTTTTAGGAAATAAAATGAGCAGGTGGAAGAACTAGAAAGTAGTATGACACACATATAAGGAAGAACTCTCTGAAATAAGGACTTCTCATAATCAAAGAGGAAAATTCTGATATATTTTCAAAAATATCAGAACAAATCTTCTATTGCAACAAAGCTACAATTCAGTCAAATGAATCATTTAATGGACTGTAATCAATATTATACAGCGACAAGATGATAAGTAACATAACTGATTTTCATTATCCAAAGGATCTTAGGTCTGATACATACAATAGAAAGTACCCTCTGCTACATAGGCAGTGTCAAAACGTATGAGTCTCTTTCACTCCATTTGAACCCTCCTTCAATCTTACAATGCCTATATTATAGCCTAGAATTTCATGGACAACTTCACAATTCGAATAACAACTCTTGCATAGGATTCCTATGCCTAAAGGTGGTGTGACTACAAATGTACAACAAAAATAAAAAAGAATGCTAAAATTCAGGCTAATGTTGGCAACATCTTCTTTATGGCTGATGAAGTGTCCCTTTGAGCGCATCTTCCTTTGGCAGGTGGCCTCCCATCTCACAAATGACCCTTATACAACTAGCATGCATCCATATTAACACCTAACAACTATTACTCCCTTCAAAAACTTCAAAACATGAGTTCTCAGCACTAGTTCACAATGCATGTCTGTATCAGCCAGTTTGCAGCGCCAGGCACTGTGAAATTTCCTATATTGGCTCGTTTCATTTGATAAAGTCTCAAAACATTTCCAAAAACTATCTCCAATGCCCCAAAATGTTGTAACAACTTTATAATCTTGGTACATGACTAGAAGAGAACATCCCAGTATCTAAACATGGCCTATAAAGCATAACCATCCTCAAAAATGAAAAATGCATAAAACACGAAACTTGTCAAAAAATGATATTGTTTAAGGAGGTTCAACTTCTTCATTTTTTTAACTCTGGAGCTTTTCTTGGTAGCAACCTTAGCCAACATGTCCATATTTCTCTTGGCCAACTCTTCTTTAAAAGGTTGTAGTTATGTCTTTAACTTTCTAATCTAAGCTTGATAAGATATGTTTTGTCTGTAGAAATTTCTGAGCTGCCTGTGGAGGGGCAAGAATATTTTAGCCAGAAAATTTACCTTTTCAATGGACTTACAATGAATATCCAACACTTCCTTAAATTTCCTTCTGACACTCAAGTCTTCCTTTTTTATCCTATCAACTTCAAGTTTTGTGTTCTTGAGCTGTCTTTTAAGCCTCTTGAAAGTAGGATTTCTTTATTCTTGGGGAGTACTGATATAAACAATTTCAATGGGTTGCTCAACCAATTTGGATTTACCTTTTCTCTGGGATGAAATTTCTTCTACATCACTTTTCACAGGAACATTTTGCTTGGATGCCACCCTAGTTAAAGGCATCCTAGGCTTAATCTTGTCTGCAGCAATAAGTGAAGGGAACATAAGCTTTCTTCCTCTCAGGCCTATGGATTTTATTGAAGGAACTTCCATAGGAATGGGATTCGCCATGGGTGAAACTTCCCTATGTGAAAGTTTTGAAGGACCTACTGCCTCTGTTTCATTTGTATCAGCCATAGCAGCACCTCCTTTATTTTTTCTAACCTCTGAACACACAGTCTTATCCACAGGAGTAGGGCTTTGTATCTTAGACTGTGGGGTGGGGGAAACATTCAACTAAAAGTGTGATGTAATGAGGAATGTTTCCCAATCAGTATTTGTCTTTCTCAAATATTCCATGACCAAAATTTTAATAAGGCCAGAGTGAAAGACACTTGTGTCTACTTGTTTAGATTTGGCTCGAACTCTATAAACCATCTTACCAATTCTTCTAAAGAGGTAAAAAGGGAGATGCATTGCTTCTTTCCCTGTGAAGTGTAATAGAAACCTGATGTGATATTGATAAACCATGTTAAATCTTCCCTCACAGGTAAAATACCTTTGAATAACCTTTAGCATTTTATCAAAACCTTCAAGCATATGGTTTGTAGGGACCCCTTTGGACAAGTTTTCCTCTTTATACTTTGGTTTAAGAAATTCCTTGGAGAAAGAAACATTTAATGGCATAGCGTTGAACCATTTTTATCCAGTGTTGGGTATCTCTGTTGCAACTGAGATGGACTGCTCTGAAACTTCAAATTCTAACATTCCCACCTTGGTTTTCATCCCATCGAAATTGAGTGTGAATTCTCTGACTACCTCTAAATGCTCCCTCTGCATTTTTTGACAGGAATTGATGCAACCTACTCTCTGAAAGGCCTCTCTGATCAAAGGTTCAAAATCAAGAAATTTCATGTCATAGGGCTCTGTTCTTACTATTTCACCTCCCTTATGAGTCTTCTTATGCTATGGGTTGTCCATAACTATTGTTTGAAGACAACTTTTCTATAATATTTTATGATTGCTAGATGTGTGTGTTACACATCAAAAATACTCACTTTGATAGTGTCGTAAGTGTCGTCATTACAAAGGTCACAAGTGTCACATTTTGCTGACAAGGTTGCAAGCGTCACATTTTTCTCACAAGGTCGTAAGTGTCGCATGTTGCTCACAAGTGTCGCAAGTGTCAAAGAAAGCATGCTTCCATGATGCCTATGTCGTGCCTATAACGACATGAGGAGGACACTTGAAACACCTCAAACATTTGATTTGGAAGAGGAGAAATGAGTCAGCATGCTTACAAACATTTTACCATCTAAAAGAACCTCAAAAACTGAGTTTTTGGAGAGGAGCGCTCCCCTATACCTCTTCTGGGAGCGCTGGCGCTCCCCCTTACACTGTCTGGGAGCATTATAAAGCTCCTTTGGCCCTTTTGAGGGAGCGCTGGTGTCTTTAGGAGCGCTGGCACCCCCCTTAAGCCTACTGGGGAGCGTTGTTCCACTCTGATGGCCCTTTTGAGGGAGCGCTACCTATTTTAGGTAGCAGTTGAGTTGTTGAGATGAACGAGGGAAGGATCCTTTCATTCTTGGAAGGCAGTTGGATTCGAATCCCTAGTCCAGCCATGATATTAGGGCAGATCCTCAACTGAAGGAGGAAAATCCTCACCTTCCCCAAGGATAGCTCAAGCTATTGAGCCTCTCCAAGGCTATATAAGCAAGCTTTCTAATGGTGAAAGAGGAGGAAAAGGGAGAATCACACCAAACTTATGATCTTATAAGTGGTGCTGGAACAAAGATATTTTGGAAGCATGAAACCTATGATCTCATAGGAAACATACAGTGAACTAGAGGAAATTAATCAATGAATTTGTTGTCATCCAGATCGTGGATCTTTTGAGCAAGGGTTAGACAAGGAGGACTTGATGAAACTGTTGCAATTCATCTATGGTTGTAAGCAATGTTTTGTCCTCATTAATATAATTTGCTTGGCCTGTTTCTTTCTAATTCGTGTTCAATCTCACATGAATTTTTCTCTTTAGTAGATAGATCTATTTTGGACTAATCTTGATAGAGTAGGAAGTGGTCGTACTTTGTTTGTCTACAGGGATTATCGAGGAGCGAAAGATTGGAGCTCAACTTGGAGCATGCAGGGACAAACACCGGTAAAAGTTAATTCTTTTCTCCTTCCTTCTCACACACTAGTCCACCTAGATCTAAAAGTAAGTCAGTGACCATGATAAGTACTTTCTGTCTTAGAGTTAAGAGTCTAGCTCTTTGAGGAGATCTACCTGTTCGCAGGGAGATTTTCCTTCAACAGAAACTGGCGACTCCACTGGGGAGCCTCGAATTGAAACTTTTTGGTTTTGATTTCTCCTCATAGACCTTGTCTTACCCCTTGATTGTTTTCAGACCTAGTTCACTCTTTTTGATTGATTTCATGAGTTGATTGACTCCCTACCCCATCACACTCAGCTGGATTGCCAAAATTAGACTGCAATTTTGGATTTTTTGACATTTTCATGAGCTTTTTAAGCCTGGCGCCCCTGTGGCTATGTTAACAGAGTTCCAGCGCTCCCTTAAGCTGTTGAAAAAAGATTTATAACACTCTGGTATCCCTTATACCAGAGCGCCAGCCCTTTTTTTCCCAAAATCTCTTAAAAAAATGCAATTTTTGAAGGTCCAAACCCTGTTTTCTCACTTGCTAGGCTGCTTTGTGATTCAATGATTCTTCCTTTGAACTTTGACATACTTCCTCCTGAGAAGTAAACACCTTATTGTTCATATTTTATGCCCTTCCTCATTCTTTTTGAGTTTTTTGCTGTTGAGAGCTTAAAATCGATCCGCTGTTTTTTTCCTCTCCTATCCGACTGAGCGGGAACTCCGGTGAAGGACATCTGAAGTCTGTGACTCTTCTCACTTGATTTTTTGAAGGTCATTGTTCTTTGAACACTTCATTTTTGTGTGAATTGTTTTGTTTTTTCATTGTTATTTTTTGTTCTCTGTTTACTTCTTGCTTCAATCATAGCAAGAGGGTGTCTGTTGTGTGTACAAAATCTGATCATACTTGTCTGAATCTCCTTGATCTGAAAAGGTAGTTGATAGGAGAAGTTTTTTTCATTGAATTAGTTATCATTCACATACAAACGGAAAAGTTACATTTTAGTGCTTGATTTGCATATTAGAAGGCATTTTTCGAAAAGGTTTTAGTGTTTCACTGGATTCAATTGAGAACCAATTGATAGAGGATTTTTCATATTAGTGTTTGAAAGTGAAAACGACTCCTTCTCTTTCCCTTAAATAGGTGTTCATTGAAAAGAAACGACTGCTTATCATCTTTCATGCATCTTTTTGGGCATTGAGTCATCATTCCATTAGTTTCACTTTCGTACACCCTTTGAGTAAAGAACAGCTATAAAATGAACCCTAATTAAAAATTATCTAGAACATTTTTGTTTTTAGGATCTTCCACCAACAGTAGACTAGGGTTAGCACTTTGGATTAGGCTGTAAGCATAACTCTCCAAAGTTTCCAAAACAAACATTAGCATCCTGAGCTAGGGAGAGTCAAATCCAATTGTCATATAAGTCTACCTGGGATCCCCCTCTCACACAGGGGTTACGCACGAGGTCACACTTGGGAAAGCTACGGAGATTATCCCTCCGTGGTTTGACTAATTGTAGTAGTCAGATTTCATTATGGGGATCGCTTAAAGGTATACCCACAATGTTGAGTGGAAGCCTTTCAAGTTGATTTTGGGCTAGATACCCTTCCCGTACGTTCGGGCTGGACTGTCGACTGTACTCGCCCAGGGGCTGACTGTGAATTGGTAACCTTAGTGGCCATAATCTTTAGGGTCTTACACAAGGTGACAGTGAAGGGAAGTCTCACTGTACCTAGAGCAGACATTTGTCAAACTCACTCGGGATCCTTGGAGGGTAAATCCACAATTACTGCGTGGAAGCTTGCACCAAGGCGTAAGTCCGTTAAGTATGTCGCCATTGTAATTGTTCCACCATATCCTAGCCCCTTCTCGACTTGATCACGCGACGTTGGATTTCATCACCAACTAGTACGGTCATCGAGAGAAGTTTTGTCTGCTTGGTTGATTCCTAGATTTCTTAGCGCATGTTGTTTCTTTTTGTTAGTTGGCCCTAGATTTTCAGTGTGATCTGTTATTCTCCACAATTGAGCCCATAGACGATAAAGGTCTTCATCAATCACATGGGATGCAAGGGATGCCTCTGGAAGGCTATCAACCCTTACCTTCTAACCCTGCCTACCGTGGAGAGGTAGAAAATCCATCTGACGCCGGAAGTGTTATTGTTCCCCCGTTAGATAACCCAGAAGACGCTTTGGTCACGGTTGAAAATCCCACCACACCTGTGTCAGTAACTCCTCTCGAACCACTTTTGGCTCATTTAGACTCTCTTGGGAACATCATAGATGAAGAAGTCTCGCGATTACCGGAGAGGATCTTTACCGAAACATATATGGGATCCACGGAACCACTCTTTGGTGATGAGTATAAGACTCATGTTCATCTTAGCACCGCAGTAGCAACCAATACCACACCTGATCATTCTGTATGGAGGACTTCATTGGGGCGTGATCTCTATGAACATTTTGAATCTATTCGACAACCCTTTCATCCTCATGACCCTCCTGGTGAAACGAGACCATCCGGTCAAACCATGAATCACCCAGTCGATCAGGTTATTCACCCTACTGTTACACCAACACAAGTCCATCCTAATGTTGGACTCATCACCTCTACTCATCCCCAAAGCACTTCAATCTCTACCTCTATTTCTACAAGTTTTTACTCTACAGCGCCGCATGTTCCACATGATCCTGTTGGGACATCTTCTCACCTGAGAATGCAGACCCCTGTTGGCCAAACAAAACCGGCTGGAGGGAAACCACCATCCAACATATATTTCCCTTCTGGAGGACTACCTTTCCATGGCGGGCCTGCCCCTCCCAGGGGACAGCCCCCTTTTCATACTCCTCCTGGAGGGAAACCTCCGTTTTCCAGTCACACCACGGTTGTAAATCCACCGCTGGCAGGGGGGAAACCCTCATTTGTTGAAAACCCTTCAAAATCTTGGGGAGTATCTTCAGGAGGCACTTTTACTCAACCCCACGTTGGGGGACACTTGTATAATAACCCACTAGGAGGAGTATCCAATCCTGTCCCTCCCGGAACATCTTACGGGCAATCTTATCCGGGCAGTATCCAAAACACCACCTGGAGTTCTTCGGGACCACAGTCCTATCCTCCTCATGGGCCTCATGCGTATCCGCCTCCAGGATCTACCCCTTACCATTCTCAAGGCCAAAATGTTTATCCTCCTCACGGGCAAATAAATCACCCGGCCTGTAATGTTCAAAACCCATTGGGTTATGCCCATGTTTCTCATGCACCATCGAATCCTACTTATCCTGGCCAGCAACAATCGTATGTAGGAGGACCTACTGGCTACAACTATCCACCGAACCTAGT
Organism: Picea mariana; assembly: GCA_032191745.1. Taxonomy (NCBI): domain Eukaryota; kingdom Viridiplantae; phylum Streptophyta; class Pinopsida; order Pinales; family Pinaceae; genus Picea; species Picea mariana. The sequence goes on along the minus strand of JASDQU010394739.1, from coordinate 2,893 downwards.
GTATGGTCCTACTGGTGTTCCTATGCCACACCAGTATTACCCGCAGGTTAACCGACAACTACCTTTCCTAGCGACTCTGGACCTCCCAGACTTGTCTCGGTTAACGAATGATCCTATTTTTCATTCTCCGGTTTGGCCAGCTATCCCAGCTAAACTTCCTTCTGATATTCCAAAATTCGATGGAAAGTCCAGAGAAGACCCAAACAACCACGTGATGACTTTCCATTTGTGGTGTTCATCAAACTCCCTCATGGATGATTCTATACGTTTGCGTCTTTTCTAGCGAACACATATCGGTTCGGCAGCAAAGTGGTATATTGAACTACCACGTGCTTCTTTTCATGACTTCAATTCCCTTTCCATGTCTTTCCTCGTGCACTTTTAACTGCCTATTCGCTACGAGACGAGTATTGAACTCTTGACCTCCCTTCGTCAAACCAACTCCGTGCATATTTCTGACCATATTCATGAGTGGAGGCGATGACGAAGGATGATCAAGGCAGTCATTCCTGACATGCTCTTGGTAGAATGGTTCACTAAATCACTGTTACCCCCAATCACTCACGATGTCGCTATGGGTGGTGCGGTCACAAAGGAACAAGCCATTGCTCAGGCTCAGTACTTAGACTTGGTGTATTCCCAATCTGGTACTTTGTATGATTTGTTTCCGAATGCTGCTCAAGCTAATACCGATCCTTCTAAGCCATCATCCTCATCTCATGCAGATGGTGTTATCGGTTCCGTCAAAACTCAATCTTTTTCCAAATCAACTACACCCTCCTCTACCTCCCCCCAAACTCAGATCTCTGAGGTGAATGCAGTTCAATCTGCCCCTTCAAAACAATCCGGAGGTAAGAAGAAGACAAAGAATAAATCAAAAAATAATAATGAACAACCCAAAAATCAAACACCTGCTACCGAAAAGAAACCACAATGGAAACTGAAATTCCTGTGTATCATTTGTGGTGATGATCACTACACTCGAGATTTTCCACTTCGCAATGAAGTGGCCAAAATTTTCCAAGGGAAGTCACAACCCACTGTGCTTACTCAACCTTCTCCGCAGCAGCAATCCATGGTTGCTCAAACCCCCTCTCTTGGGGGCAGTTCTAGCGATCCTAATGATGAGGCCTCGTCGAGTGCACATATTTATATGTTTAATGGGATCAATTTGACCACTCTCTCTAAGACCTACAACACACCAGGTAACCTTGACAAGGGAAAAGACACTAACGGTGTTGGTACTTTACCGGATCCATCATCATCCTCTGTTAGTCTTCCATCGGTTAATCCTCCATCTGGACCACTTTAGATTGACAAACCCATGTTCGACTCTATCTTACGCCCTCCTAAGAGCACTATCCACAAAGCTACCTTTAATCCTAGTTCACGTGCTGCCCAAAACTACAACATTGTTGAAGATTTGGCTCAAGCGCCGTGTGTTATGTCTGCGTTAGAAGTTCTACAGCACTGTCCCAGTCAACGTAGAACGCTCTTGACTGCTCTTGGTGTTGTTGATCTTGAGTCGTCCAATCAGATCATGTTTAACCTGGATAATTATGCATCTCGAATCTCCCACCAACTTGCTTTCCAAGTTGATGTTGTTGTTCACAATCAACAAATCCATCGAACTATTCTGGATGAAGGAGCCTCAACTTGTGTCATGTCTTTAGCATGTTGGAAAGGTTTAAAATCACCAGCACTCAACAAATCCCCAACGATGTTACGTGCCTTCGATGGGCGAGGTTTTCATCCCCATGGGATTTTACAGTCCCTTCCCATCCAATTGGGTGGCAAAACTGTTACTGTTGATGTCAAGGTGGTCGATGCTCCCCTCGATTACAACTTGTTACTTGGAAGAAGTTGGTTTTATGTTATGACTGTCGTTGCCTCATCAGTCTTTTGATGTGTACAATTTCCTCACCAAGGCAAAATTGTCACTGTTGATCAATTGTATTTCTGCACGACCGATGCTCGCGCTCCTGCTACCAACAATATTCCTTTCTTGGGAGACCACAAGATCACGTATGAAAGTGTTGGTGTTGGCTTACTGAAATATTCTAGCCTCATGGGTACCTTCCCTACACCACTTCCACCGACTACACATCATATTGCAAGTGTCGATATGATTTCAACCGCGGCTTATCAATCTTTGGAATCATCTGACCCTTGGATTGTACCTTGTCCTTTGGAATTCGATGCACTAAGTGACACCATGCCACTTAGTCCAGCCGAAACGTCATACGTTTCTACCCAATCCACTTCTCCCTCATCAGATGCCCAACATCTATTGGTACTTGATAGTTCCTCGGTGCAATCACGATTGCGTTCCTTGTCGTCTGTGATCGACTACATTTCCCCACCTTTTCCTTTGGATGAATTTCTTCCGAAAATGTTTCACATTGACAAGTTACCTCGGGATAATTACTGTCACCGATCTTCTTTTCTTCCCCCTCATGAAGAAATTCGGGCAAATATACCATCTATCTCCCCTCCTGGTGTTGATTTTTCATCATCTCCCATGATTTCAACTTCCAATGATTTGGATCCAATAGTGGACATGGTGATTTATTCGGTAGGATTATTGGAGCCTAATCTCCTTGCTCCTATCGCGGCCCTCGATATGTGTTCCTTCCCGAGTGATTATCTTCCATCCAGCGAAGATCTCTTGCAGGCCATGACCACGTTTTATACCTTGACATGGTACCCTTCCAGAGTATTATCCTCTTGGAAGCCCTGATCCAAACGAAACCATGAGCATAGTTTCTCTTCTCTGTGGAAAGCTCGTTAAAAAATGAAATAGAGGTCCTGAGCATAGTTCTTTTCCTGTGTCAAGCTCGTTAAAAAATGAAACAATCACCTCTCTTGAACCTTCTTTTCATCCACCCTTCTC
>JASDQU010394736.1:0-10868 GCA_032191745.1 Picea mariana | reverse complement strand
TTTTTGAGTCATTCCTTTATGGAAAAGGGACAGCGTAAAAAGATAATAGATGATCATGACAAACTTTGCTCAGAGATTGAAATCAGTAAACTTCTTTCAAACAACAAAATTTTCCAACATAGCTATCATTTTCAGAAATGTATCACTGATGTTTGTACAAACTTTAGAAATTATTTCAGCGAGGAAATTTCTATTGTCTTTGTCTAAATCGCTCAATGCACAGGTATGCATATTTTTCAAGAAACACAAAAACTGATCAATTCAAATCAAAACCAAAACAAAAGCAAACGAAAGATGCAAACAAAAACGAAATATTTACATAATATACAAGGGTAGTTATCAAGAAAAGTATTTTTTCAGGGCTTGGCCATTCACTGGATAGGTGTCAAGCTGCCCTTCAAGATTATGTAATCGAAAGGAACTAGGACCCAAATTTTCAGCAATTAAAAATGGCCCAAGCCATAAGTTTTGAAACTTGGTGTGCTCACCCTTTCCTTCGTGTGGTTTGTCCCACTTCAAGACGAGATCACCTACTTCAAAATTCCTATCAGANTTTCAGCAATTAAAAATGGCCCAAGCCATAAGTTTTGAAACTTGGTGTGCTCACCCTTTCCTTCGTGTGGTTTGTCCCACTTCAAGACGATATCGCCTATTTCAAAATTCCTATCAGAAGCAGAATTAGAATCGAACCAACTTTTAATCAATTGATGATGTTGGTCTAATTTATGCTTAGCTTGGGTTCTTTCTTCTTCCAACTTCATCAAAGCATTAATGCAGCTTTCAAAAGGAGGACAATCTTCTTCTTGGAATTTTTGTGACAACTGAAGTGAAGGAAGAAGAATGTGAGGTGGCAGAATGGCTTCTCTACCATAAACGAGGAAAAAAGGAGAGTTACCTATAGTGGCTTTGGGTGTTACCCTATCAGCCCATAGTGCGTTCAGCAGTGCATTGTGCCAATTCTTGTGATTTTCAGCCACGGTTCTCTTGATAATTTTGATCAAGTTCTTGTTAGTTGATTCTGCTAAGTCGTTACCCTGGGAGTAGTAACTAGCAGAATACTTAAGCTTTATGCCTTTCTCCAAAGCAAACTCACTCATCTCAAGAGAAGAAAAGTATGAAGAGTTATCAAAGACTAGGCAATCAGGGATACCGAAACGAGTGATAACATTCGAGTTTAGAAAAGCGATAACCTGACTGGTGTTGACAGTTTTTAGCGCAACAGCTTCAGACCAATGAGTAAAGTAGTCTATGGCTGTCACAATATACTTGTGTTGTTGTGAGGATGGAGGGTTAATAGGACCTATGATATCAAGGCCCCATTGCTAGAAAGGAGAATCTACTGAAACGAGTTGCAAGGAAAAGGCTGGTTTTTGCAACCGCCCTGATGCTTTCTGACAGATGATACATTTACGACACAAGGCATGGGCGTCTCTAAAAAGTGTGGGCCAGTAGTAACCAGCTCTTAAAACCTTCTGAGCAGTGGTGTCGCCACCGAAGTGACCACCAGCTTTTCCTGCATGCAACTCAAGGAAGACTCTGTCTTCTTCATCTTTTTCGAGACAACGCATCAGTACGTCGTCAAAATTCTGATGAAACAGTATACCGTTAACTAGGTGAAAGGAGGTGGACTTTAGTCGCAATGCTCTTCTCTTGGCGGGCTCAAGGTGACGGGGTGTTGATTCATGTTCAAGACAAAATCTAATATCGTCGTACCAAGGACTTACGAGGTTTTGTGTGAAACAAATTAAACTCTGATCGCGTTGTTCTAGGTTTGACGTATCACTATCTTCTTGACGTTCTATTTCTGAATCAACAACCAATTTACACAACCCTTGGCCTCTCACGATCTGTGCTGGGGTGATCTCTAAGTCATACTCCTGCAAGGAGGTGACCCAATTGGATCTCTTCTCTCCTAACTCCTTTTGCACTAACAAGTTCCTCATGGAAGGGTAGGGGACAATGACTTTCGTCCTTGACTTCAAAATATAGGACCGGAAGTGCTTAACTGCTTTAAAAACAACGTAGGCTTGTCGATCAACTGATGGGTAGTTAAATTCAGCACCTTTGAAAGCAGAGCTCATAAAGGCGATGGGTACTCCGTTGTTCTCGACATTCTTCTAAGTTAGGACTGCGGCATAGGAACGATCAGAGGCAAAAGTATAGAGTGTAAAGTCTTGAGAGAAGTCAAGGCTCATGAGAGACGGAGCATCTATTATGGCCTTCTTTATGTCATTAAAAGCTTGATTTTCTGTGGGTCTCCAGTGGTACTGGGTGTCTTTCTTAATCAGGTTTTGGAGAGGCCTGACCATTTCGGAGAAACTGGGGACGAATCTTCTCACGAAATTAATCTGGCCTAAGAAAGACTGCATGGATTTCTTGGATGTGGGAGGGGGAAGTTTAGCGATGGCTAGAGTCCTCTCGGGGTCAATAATCATCCCATCACTAGACATAATGAACCATAGTAGTTTACTCTGTTCTACTGCAAAGATGGACATCTTGGGGTTCAAGGAGATGTCGTATTTACGACATCGTAGTAGAACTGCTCATAAGTGAGCTAGATGATCGTATTTGTTTTTAGAGTAAATGGTCACATCATCTAAGTAAACTACAATGGAGTGATTGATTAAGCCTTGAAAAGCAATGTCCATTGCTCTCTGAAAGGTAGCACCAGCATTAATCAATCCAAAGGGCATTTTGTGATAAGCATAAGTGCCCCACGGGGTACAGAAGGTAGTTTTTAGTTGGTCTGGCGGAGACATCAAAACTTGGTTGTATCCAGAGAAACCATCCAATAAAGATATCCTCTCGGAACTGGATACTTGTTGCAGGATCTGTTACATGGGTGGGACAGGATAGTTATCTTTGTCAGACGCTTTGTTGAGGTTCCGGAAATCGATGCAAAGTCGAATTTCCCCATTTTTCTTCCGTACTGGGACGAGGTTGGATACCCACTGAGTGTGTCTAACAGGAAAAATTATTTTAGCACTTAGGATTTTATTCAATTCTTTTTGAACGGTCGGTTCTAGTTTAGGGTGCATTTTCCTCAGTTTCTTTTGGAAGGGTAAGGTTTGGGGCTTCATCGGGATGACATGTTGTATAATATTAGGATCGAAAGTTTTGAGATCATCATAAGTCCATGCAAAGACATCCTTGAATTCTTTAAATAATTTAGCAAAAGCGGCTTTCTCTTGCTTAGAACATCCCAAGCCTAAGTTGATGCACTGAGGATTTTCACTAGTCCCTAGATTAACATTTTCATAAGATAATGAGGAACTATTAGTTTTACAATTGACCGTGTTTTTAAATTTATCTTCAAAATCATAAAACTTTTCTAATCTAACAACAAATTTTGGTATGTAATTTACCATCTCCGATAGAGCTTCAGGAGACTTCGGATTAGGTATTACCGTAAAGTCGTGCAAATTGTCGTCATGTGTGCATTCATCTATCACTGCGCCTTGAAAGGTTTCTTCCATGTGTAGAAAGATAATGATCTACTGATCATTGTCAAATACTCTCTAGTTTGTGATATTGTCTGGAACAGATGGTCAAAACAATAGCTCGACTGAGAATGCGTTTGGGGATAAGCCTTCTGCAGGAAGAAGTTTAGAGGCTACATTATCTAGTAAATCTGCTTCAACATTATTTAATCTAGGAATGGAATTTATATTGAAAGCAGAAAATTTGTTCATTAAACTCCATACCTTAGACTGGTAACTTTTGAGATGCGGGGAAAGACAGTGTATAGAATCTCTTACCTGTCTAAACACTATTTCAGAGTCGCCAAATACAACCAGATTTTGAATGTTCATGTCCAGAGCTTTTTTGAGACCTTGCAGTAAAGCCTCATATTCTGCAGTATTGTTAGTACATTCAAATTCTAGTCTACAAGCCAATAATGTCTTATTACCTGCCGGATCGATGATGATGTAGCCTGCACCAGCTCCTTCTTTAGACTTGGAACCATCGAAATATAGAGACCAAATTTGATTTCTATCGAGCTCACGGGACTGTTGCATAGAAGTTGTTGGTTGCACATATGCTATGATCTCGGACTGTTGTTCTAGATTGTTGATAGGTGAAACTTCGGCCATGCAGTTTCCGAAGAAGGAGTCCATCCCTTGGACTTCAGGCGAATCAGTAGGAGGTGTGTATGGTTCATTTGGGTCATTCAAATCTATGACTGTGAGCTTAAGGCAGCGCTCACGATTCACCCTGATCTTGTTAGGCTTACCGTTCTCTTGAAGCCATAAGTGAGACCAGTCTGTTGCGAAGTAACCATGTAGCTGCTCCGACCAGTCCCTGCTCAAAAATAGACCATACACTTCTGGAATATCCACCACAATTATATCAATAACCTGATGAACTTTCGGGTTAGACGATAATCTAATCAATACATTCTTTAGTTCACCTATAACTTTAACATCCGTTCGATCAAGTTGTATGATTTTCAAAGAAGATGGTTCTACTTCGGCATTAATATTTTGGCAAACAGACCAAGGCATCACATTAGATGACGCTCCTGAGTCAACCATACAATTATGCACATTTCTGTTGAAAATTTCAAAAGTTAAAAGGAAAGGAGGTACATTCTTGCGAGTACTTAGAGTAGTAGTTTGTGGTTTCTTACTCGCAGTTTCTAATGCTACTTTATCTACATTATTTACATTATTTACAGGGGTTACAGGAAGGCTTCCTTTATCTTGAGAATCAGGATTATTTTTAGTGGAATTCTTCTGTGGAACTTTTCTTTGCACAACCTTGTTACCATTTGAATTACCATTCTTGCCATTTTCTGAAATATTTTGCAACATTTTTTGTAACAAAAATGGAAACTTAAACAACTCATAAATAGAAATGTTAGCCCTTAATTTTTTAAGATCTTCAACAACATCGTAATCTAATTTAGGGTTCACATTACTCTGTTTAGGCTTAACTGATTTAGATGGCTTTGGAGGTGAAGTTGTAGTGTTCTCGGCAGGAGGTTTTCTTGTTGTCTTACTCCTAGTGTTGTAAGGGTGAACAGTCTCGAAGTTGGCTTGAAAGATGCTGTCCAAGAAGTGTCCAAAGATGTTTGGAGAAGACTCTTCTTCTTGAACTGTTTCCTGTTCAACCTCCTCCTGAGGGATTTCAGGAGGTATCAAGTTATCTTGGGCTTCCAGAATTGTCTGAAGGGCATATTGCAAACTTTCTAGATTAAGGCCCTCGGGGTTTGGGTTTGGTCAATTGGTAGCAAAAGACTTTTGGAAAGGAGGTTTGTAGGGTCCTTTACTCGAGGAAGCTTCTTCAGTCGACCTTTTTAAATCTATAACTTGATTAGACAATTTTTGTAGAACTTTAGTTAAATTTTCCAAATCAGAGTTTTTAGGTTGTGTTTTTCTTTGTGTGGGTCTGGGGAGAATTTCAATCTTCTTTTTGGAAGAAGTAACAGTCTCAGTTTCATTTCTAGAAGAGTCCTTAAGACTAAGTATGTCTTTTTCAATCTGAGTAGCCTCCTCGAAGGCTTCTAACAATGTGGCCTTTTTGGATTGTTTAACCCAAATAGCTATGCTTTGATGTAAGGCTTTAGTGTAATAAGCTATTATAAGACTCTCGACAGGCATAGAATCTGCAGGGATTCGATTTTTAAGCGTCAAGAATCTTTGATTGAAATCTTTAACTTTTTCTTTTGGGTTCATTTTTAAGATTGAAATATCCATGACTAAGACTTTCGGAGGTTTACCATCTCCGAATTTTTCCAAAAAGCATGACTCAAACTTTTCCCAAGACACGATTGTATGAGGTTGTTGGGAAAAGTACCAAGTGGACGCATTACCCTCAAAAGTATAAGGGAACAACCTACAGATGACGTCTTCATGTTCAACATTACGGAGTCTGATGGCTAACATAATTTTTTTGATATGATCTTCGGCTATCTGTTTTGAATCGGGATCGAACTTGGGAAGCCATTTCTCTGGGTGCTTAGGTAAAGGGTGTTGGGCTCCAGGTACAGCTACAGTATCCTGGTCCAACCAGAGTCTAGCAGGGTTGTTCTGGTTTGCCATTGGGGTAGTGGGTGTGGAAGGCTGAGAAGGTGAGTTTCCTTCATCAGAAGAGGAATCTCCTTCAGAAGAGGAAGGAGATGAGGGAGGTGGTGAAGGAGGTATCCCAGATATTCCTGCAGCAGGATTTGTGATTGGATCTGTAGGTTCACAGTGAGTTTAGTCTCACCTAATTGTTCTCTGATATTAGAGAAGTCCAAAGGTCGACCCCACGGACGGTTTGGTTGCCCCAAACTAGCTAAGGCACTATGTGTTCTAATAAGAGATCGACGGACAATCTCTTCTAAGTCACCACCTGAAGGATTAGGGGTTGTTGGCTCAACTGTGATCTACAGATCTTCGGTTGAAGTAGTTGCTGTTTGAAGGGGAACATTATCGTGTGAATGGCTTCTAGTCACTATAGGTGAGCGATTAGAGGGGGCAGGAGTCTTGCAACCACCTCGTGCCATTAATTAAGCTCAGGCCCTCCTTCTAGCGCCATTTGTTGACGGGCGAAATTGACCGTCCGTCAACTGAGAGAGTGGAACCGGTCCGAGGTTGTCTAATAACCCAAGCCGTTTGGAATGAACCACCCTGACGAGTTTAATGGCTCCGTTGGCCGCTCTAAGGTCTTAAGAAAACCAAAGAGAAAACTAATCTAAACTAACTAATCTATCTAAAACAAATAAAACAAACTAATACTAACTAAAACAAACTAACTACAAGAAACTAAACTAACTAACAAACTAATATACTAATCTAATTAAAACAAACTACTAAATAAATTAAACTAAAACTAAATATAAACTACTCTAATTATTCTACATACACACTACTAATTACTATTATACTAACTCTAATAATTAACCATCTAATTACTAATTGAATTACAACTTATTCAGAAATATACATTATCTACAACTTATAGATTTGAATAAAACCTGTAAAAATCGTTTGTTTTTTGCCCTAAGACAGCTAGAAATATTTTTTATTTTTTATGATTTTATGAACAAGAAATAAAACTTACTGAAATTAAACGATCTAATATATTTACTGAAATTAAACAATCTAACATATTAATTCTACCTATAAATCTAACTAAACTAATATCTGAACTAAACTACTAGTAAAAACAGTAAACAAACAAGGGACTAACTGACTTGGAAATGCTCCCAATTTGTCCTGTGTATGATGTCTTCGAAGCTGGTCGGAGGAAGTAAACTCGCACCGGGTAATCCAAAAGCTTCTCGTAAACAATAGGCTGTGCTGCTCTTTGAGTTATTTACAGGACAAACAAGACATAAAAAATCATAACAATTATATGATTTATAAATCTCTGCAATAAGGGAAACCTGTTATGCAAAAACTTATACTTAATAATTTAACTTATGAAGAAGAGAAATCTGTCGTTCACAAACTGAATCAACAATTGTTATGTTCTTTAAATACTAGAAGAAATCAGATATGGATTACAGTGATTAAATTATATCATTTGCAAAAGATCAAGATAGCTAAAGTAGTCATTAACCAATTACACATTCATATACACAACATGAAACAAAATATTGATATGATGAGAAGCTAAAGCTGTAACAAAACACCAAATTCTGCCTCAGTTTGTATTAAAACTCCATATCCTTGTTCTCCCACGAATGAGGATGATATTATTACAAAATAATAGGTATTTATAAGTCTCTCCATAGGGTAAAACCTCCATGTGGATAATATAAAACTGTTCTACATAATCTGGGAAAATATCCCCAAAATCAACTAAACTAGGAAACTAAAATGCAAGTAAAATATTTCAAGTATCCTCTAACTGCTCATCAAATCCACTGCAATTTCGAATTCATCTGCAATAGACCAAAAATAACAAGTTAGAAAGATATTTTATTAGCAAAACAATAAAAATCTAATCTTACAGACTTAGCTACAGAATCATCTGATTCTGTAGCTAGTCTAAAATAGCATACAGGACCAGAATCGAAATCAAATCAAATCTTTTAAAATAATCAAAACCAATTTTCTTCCAACGATCATTTAAAACGAATTACTCAAGATTCAAATGATTTCATCATTCAATATTAAACATGATCTAAAGTGATCCAAACGAAAACAGGGTAAGAATACTCTATTTTTCTTTTACCATAAAATTGGGTCAAACAGTAACAAGACTGTTTCAATATCCAAATGGAATCAATAGGAAATCATATCGTATGGGATACGATCTAATACAACCATCATCCGCTCGTTATAACTATAATGATGCAGCAAAAGATTCAAATCGTTCAATCGAATGTAAAGATAGATAGATGATGTGTAAACGAAATCATACTTAACAACATCAACCCAACCAAATTCATGATTGATCCTTGCACAGTCAATAGATAGGATCGATAAATCATGATTGCAATCTTAATATAATCAACATAAGTTACAATTGCAAACTAGGGAAATAATCATGACTGAGTTTAATTATAGAAATAGATCGTGAATTCCATCTTGTTAACAAATCAAATCAAAATAGTACATTCATTGCAATATGAATCCAACTGATAACATAGTCGAGTAAACCAATACGAATTAACCGGTAGGGTTTAACTATTATGAATTGAATCTATTCACGATTTGGGCGAATTTGTACAGAATCACATTGAAAATAATCCAAACTGTATTCCTATTGGTCAAAATCATATGAGACATAAAACCGTACAATTAACCATATCAAAACTGTTTCCAATCATAGCGTATACATCATAACCAAATCGAATTGAAATGTGATTGCGTTTAAAATTGAAGTATGAGAAACAAATTGTGTCTAGAATAAATAAAAATGACTTCAATTGACAGCAAATCTTTTACTTTAACTAAATCAAAGCAATCAAATCCACACCAAGATCCAACAAATCGATGAAAATCCAATAAAGGCTTAAACTAGGAAAACAAATTTCCATTAATCAAAGAAAAGCTATGTACAGAGTGCATACAATGTGATAGAGCAAATCAATGTTGTGAACAGAGCTATCCAAAACCGAATTCGAATTCGTTATATAAACAAGTGATATCAAAACGTACCTGTGTGAGGCTGCTCAAATTATGCCAACTTAGAATTCACGACCGTTGTAGCTGATTCCACATTTTTAAACAAGATGGAGCATGTCGTCCTTTGTTTTTTATTAGTTGCTTGTAGCTTAGTCTTATGACTGGTAAGCAGTGCAGCCTGGTCCTCCAAAGAGTGAATTCTCGATTGTAGAATCGGAACATCAAGGTAATACCTCTCTAACCACGAGCTACATTGATCACAGGGTGGCACTGTAGTTTTAGACAGAGCAGGAGAGGGTTTGGATAAATGCCTGGGGGCTTCACAAGGCAGCTTAATGCCTGGGTAGTTAGGGTCATTTTGTAGGCAGGGAGGTAGCTTTGTCACAAAGTCATACGAAGGTTCGTCATACAAACCTTCCGAATAGGGGTACTCGCTAGCCAAGAAATGCTCAACCTCCGAATCGGAGTCCTCGCTCAACACGATAGGGTCAGGATTGACAGGGGGCTTCGGCTTGTTCCTTGCCATTCGAGAAATTAACCGGGTAGTCTTTTTACCTTTGGCGTTTACAGTGGGTTTTGCCTTGGGATTTTTTCCCACAGGCTTACCAGTCTCGCCATCCTTAGTTACAGAGTGGGGTAGGTCGGGTTTAGGTAGCAGAATGTTGTAGAGTACTGAGGGTATAGACTTAACCTCGCTCACGAAGGGTTTTTCAACCTGTGGAGGGTTCGAATCCTCAAAACCGTTGCGAGCCGTGAAACTTCTCCAACAATCTCTGCGCAAACTCAAATGGTAGACCATAATAATCTCAACCAGCCCATAATGGAAAAGGCTACTATCAGCCTGGTTCCTTTTGTATTTCTTTGACATCTTAAACAGGCTTCTATGCAAGTAATATGGCATATTGAGATCATAACCCATGAAAACCATAAGCAAACGAAGGTGGTGTAAGAAAACAAACCCATACCGACCTTCACAGTTGATAAACTGTGTGATAATCATCAATAAGTCATGCCATTGTTGTTTAAGCATGGTGACCGGCAGACCTTTATCATAGGAGCTAACCTTACGCGACTGGAAGAGCAATGTCCAAGGGACCTCTTCTACTTTGCAATTCTTGGACCATCGTTGTCCAGTGGCAGGCAAACCTATGGCCAAACTGAGAAACTATTCATCAATTTGCAATTGAACATCACCGACCTTGACTCGACAACCATCAAAGGTCATTGTGAATTGTTGAGCTACGCAGAGGTTAAAACCCTCAAATATCTGTACAAATGAAAGCCACCCAATTTCCTCGAGGTCACTACGGGCGTTGTCAAACATCAACAGAGTCTAGTGCCCATTCGGTTCAGCTCGGATGACAGGGGCCATGGTGCGATCACATGGTAAGGGTTTGGGTTGAATTTACCAACGCACAAGACCAGAGTCACTCAGTCTAACAACAATGAACGATCAAAGGGGAAATGCATTAATGTGCGCATGCGAGGGTGGTGGAGTTATCCACCGCCATGCATAATAGTAATGACAAAGTACAACCGGCGAATTCCATATCTGTTCAATCAATCATATCATGGTTCAAAACCTTATCATTCGACCAACCAAAGAATCAAACGATGGGTGTTACGCCAACGCGCCATTAACTATAATTTTCAAACCAATGTCTTTTAACATAAAATCAAACCCAAATGTTAAACACGCACCATTGCATAAATGTTTTAATCAAAAGTTTTTAAACCATTGTGCCAATCGAATTCACAAAATTTACAAGCCAAGAGCTATAAGAAGTTTATCATAAGGATCACATT
>JASDQU010394726.1:0-10868 GCA_032191745.1 Picea mariana | reverse complement strand
AATTCTTATGGCTTCCTATTTGGTATTTGAGATAATATATTGTTGTCAATTTCCAAAATTGACTATATGTCAAAGGGTGAACTGTGAAATTGATCTAGTTACCTTTTAGTATCAATCATTTTGGAGACACAAGACTTATTTTCATTTTTACAAAGTTTACAATGATTTCGTTTCAGTTTTCAAAGTATTGTTATTTGGTAAAAACAACCCCAGGATATCTGACTAGGCTAATAAATTCTTGGAAATAGAAAAGATGGAAAATCATAGTGTCATCAAGATCTTATTTTCCAAGGAAAATCCCTCTCTTCTTCCATACCATATATCTAATAAATTGTTTATTATAGAAGTGGCAAGGAAATACAATTTCTAGCTACACTTTTTCAACGAAAAATGGAAAAATCAATTCATCCCCTTGTCGTGGAAAATTGGAGACTTCATATTAAGGAATATAAACAAAATTGATGAGTTTGTGAATCACTTCAATAATGCAAATCTGAAGTATGCTGAAAAGATAAAGGGGTTTGAACCTAAAAAAATCTTTGTGGAACATATGTTGTCAGTAGGATTCAACAACTTATCCATTCATACTATTTTGAGTGAAGAAGAAGATAACATGAACCTAGGAGTTCCTGCACACAATGTTGGTGACTTAGAAATACTAACGAGTTTTATATGCAGAAAGGAAAGGTGTTCAACAACACTGGTATTCCAACAGAGGAAGAACACCTTCAGTAACCATTCAAACAACCATATCAAAGATAAACACACTAATGTTTTGAAGTGGTAAAACCCCTACAGGGAAACATCCATGGCCCTAGCCAACACAACCACTTGGAGCAGTTTATTAATTCAAAAGAAAAAGATTACAGAGAGATTTTACAAGAGAGTTTCTCACAATCAATCATCAACAAATGACCCTCCATGCTCTTTAAATAGATATCATGGACCATGTTGTTCTAGAGTCTGTACTTAAGGCTTAGAAATTACAGTGTCTAGGCATCCGAAAGTGAGTAGAGGATAAAGAGAAGGAAGCATCAACCTTCAGAAAAGCAAGCTAAGGCTGATTTCCAGGTTGTCACTGTCTCGCTTCTAACTGTTCCTGGATGCTTATATCCCATTCAATTGCGGCCCATGAACGTTTGAGTTCTACTTGAGTGATGATTTTTTTAAGTATAGTGTCGAATAGGTTTAAAGCAATGTTGGTTTGATCAGATAATCTGGGTTCAATATTGGGCTATCTTGTTACAGGGACAGTCATAGAGGAACAAGAAAAATTAAAAGAAAGTTTCAAGGTTTTTAATGTTGTCTCAATTTGGATCATATAAAGGAGGACTTTCAATTCCGATATCAAAGATAGAATGCAAACCAAAGTCCTTTTCTCGCAACTGAGTTATTTTTAAATAAATTGTGTATGAAATGTAATAAAAACATTAAGATGTCTATAATGTGAGGCTCCTATCAAGGGAGAATCTCACCCTATAAACAAAAGAAGAAAACAGATAAAGAAAAAGATGATGAAGCATAAAATTTATATAGAAGTCTAAAAAATTTACAGGTCTTGTACCTCCTGATAGCCGATATAGAGGAAAAACTACAAACAATTAGAATGCTAAAACCATTGATCACCACAGTAGTAGTTGTACTAAATTGCAACTAAACATTCATTAGACATATATATATGAAATGGAATTTAAGACAAGGTAACAGAGAAGATAAAACCATAACACACTCTTGACAGAATCAGGAATCTTCGGGTTTGCTCTGTATTAATTTTCAAAAGGAGAAAGTCTCTATTACAATCTACCAAAAAGGTCCAGCCCTGTTTCTCTCTTCAATGCACATACTTATACAAATTTCTACATGCTATAATTTCAATCGTTTCAGAGTTCTTTTGATTACAAAATAGGAGATTTAAACATTTAAATTCTTTGTCCTTGTCCACTTTCATGCAGATGAGGCACCCTCCTTCCTTTTCTCTTCGAATTCCAAAAACAAAACAGGTAGCCATCTATCATTATTTGGTACCAGAAACCTGCCCCTTCGTCTACTCAGTGCAAGTGACGCACCTCTCCACCAGCTGGGCTATTAACCTGGAATGTTCTGCTTGATTATTAGCCTCAAAGGTATAACAATCCTTCGCTAATTTTGGTAACTTTCCTCCTACATGTCGGTCTTCAAAGTTGATAGAACATAATTGTAAACTTGGCTTTATTAGCCATTTATCCACTTGGAATATATCTGTCTGGGTTACTAGTGATATTTCAACCTGCTCTCTTTCCTCACTCTCCTTGATATTGAGCAGGTGTTTGGCTATATTGATCTGCCCCAGTGTCTCAGTGTTGTTTTCACTATCAAGACCTAACAATCTTTCATCTATCATACTGAAAGTTCCTTCACAAGAGTTCCTAATATCTTTAGCTCGCTCTCTACCTTCTAATATATCACGCTCCCATGCTTTCAACAGGATGTTACCTCTGATATGCTCCAGGATGGAGAGTTTGGAACTGCTGCTCGTTCCTTTTTTCGTCGTGGCTATGACAACTTCTTGGAAAGCGACCCGAGCTGCCCCAGCTTCTCTTTCTCTCAAAGAGATGTATTCTAATACTCAATCTATGATTTGACAGTGGTTTTGAATGGTTTCCACTTTAGAAATTAATTCTTGCTGAGTTGTTGACACTCTTTTTTGGATTTCTATGGCTTGGGATTGGAACATCCTGATATCTATTACCTAGATTTCAGTGAAGTTTAATTTGGCCTGTAGCTTCCCTATCGATTCTTCTTGCTATATTAGCTATAATTGACTAGTTCGAGCCACCTATTGTGTCTGTTCAATATCATATTTGAACCACTCGATTTCCTTTTGATCAGCTTCTCTAGCTAGCTCTATACCTATGTTCGCCTGGTCTCTTGCAGCTGCTTCTGTTGTAGCCAGCTTGGCCTCCAAAGTTTTGATCAAGTGTTTTTTTTTCTTCAACTGTTCTTTAAGGGACTTGACGGAATATTGGTTGGTGGTAGAAAAATCCCCCAACGTTCCTACTATCTGAGTTGCAAACTCCTCTTTTTTCATGGTTCTTCCATCGGCTAGAATTTTAAAAAGTTTGGCTATCGTGCTTGCTTCCCGATAAAGTTCCTGTTTTAAAACTGCCTTTCTCTTCTTGTCAAAGAAAAATTTGTTTGACGACAATTCTTCCACAGTAATAGGCTTCATTTCTTCATCGAAAATCCACCTTGCATCTGGGATCCCCTTTGTAGACTGTAGGGGAGTGACTGAAGCGATGGGACTGCCGATTTTCTTGGATGATTTCCCCGGGGTAACAATCGAGGCTGGCTTGCTTGGAGGGTTGGGGATTTCGGCTTCCTGTTTCGAGCCTTTGATTTGCTTTTTCTTTTCCTGGTATTCCTCTCGGTTAGGTATTGAATCTTTGGAGCCCTTGGCTTTCATTTGCTGTACCTATGAAGTCGATGGGTTCTTACCCTGTAAGATAGGAGGAAGGCAGTTCCGTCTGTGTTCCTAGAATTTGAAAAAATCGACCATCTCTTCGGGTGACAGGGCTTGTACCCGAATCAATACCTTGGCATAGGATCTCACGCCTCAGAAGATATCATCATGAGGTGAATTATCATGTTCATATCTTTTAAGGCCACAACTAGCCATGTGATTACTAACGACCCTGTGTGGGTTGTGTTTCTTGAACTCAATGTGGACCAATTTAATCTCTTCCAAGGCTGTTGCCTCGGCCTTTGTGTGTCTAAAATCTAATAAAGAATAGGTATTCAAATGAATGGGGAAGGGTGGCCATACCTTCTTCAAAAATCCTTTATGCTCTTTGCTTATGCCACCAACCACAGTTTTCCTAGCGATTTCGCGACAAACCAACCTATCTGGTATAAATAATGGTAGAGAATATGGAGGAACAGAGGCGTCGAAAACCCTGATGTATAAAAATTCTGCCTCTAAGTACCATTCGGCCACGCTACTCAAGTTGGCCACAATGCTATCTGAAATCCTGGGTGGTGTATTACTGAAGATGGTAACATGCATCAACACCATTACCCAATTGAAAATATCATATATGAAGTCTGCGGCCTTATCCTACCAAATTTTTGAGTGATAGAAATGGATAGGCTCAGCCTTAGATTGAGTCCAGCTCCATCTCATTAGAGGGAAAGGAATCATGAAGAAAACATCGTCCATGATGTAGACAGACATAAAAAATGAGGCAACCTTCCCACTTTCCCTCTGCGTTCGATATTCTGTAATCTAACTGGTTAGACTGTCTGACAATAGCTTGGCCTAGTCGAAGGAACAACCTTCAGTAACTGTATGAATTAGAGGCACCCACGAGAGGAAAAAGTGTGTGGTGTCTTCCTTTCCATACAACCTATAGGTCATCATTGCTATATATTTGAATTGCGGTTCTAAGGAAGAGATGGAATAAACTCCGTGACTATCTGCCCTGAATTTTGTGGGGTGTGAGACCCAATCCTTGATCAAATCAGATAAGATTTTTCCATATTGCTCACGTTCCTTCTGCTTAAAACCCTCTAGAAACTCGACATTGTATGTGAAGTTTGACGTGGGTGACAATTCGTACATTGCCTACAAGTGTTCTGGTCTAAAGCTCCCAATAGTTACCTTCTTCTCGTTGATAATAGTCCTGGTTGGGATGTCTACATGATCTAGCGCCCATCGGATCATATCATAATATGGAAGGAACCGTGGCCTTGCCGCTATTTTATGCATCTCTGCTTGAACGACGATTTTGTATTTGGTGGCCAAATCATCCTTCTCATTGTCACTGGAATCATTTGAATAGTTCACCAACAAGGATTGAAGAACCTCAATGACGTATGACCAGGTTCTGACAGAATCAATACTTTGGGGTGAAGTATCAGAAACAATATCTAAGCCATGCCCTGGACTCTCAGCAATTGCCTTGGACATTTTTCGTGGTGCCATGATAGAGGAATCAGACTTATCTCTCCTGTAGTAAAAATGTGGAAACATACATAAATTAGCCTTATGAGAAAAGCTTATTTACGCAATATAGAAATGAAATTTGAAACAATGAGAGAAAAATATATATTTCGACTATTTAAAACCCTGACGTCCTTGTGAACAGAACGGTCAAATCATTTTTAGGGAAATATTTAGTAGTAAAAGCAATATCTTTACCTTTCATTTCACCTTATTTCAAATAAATGTCATAAATTTTTCACGGGTCGTGACATAAATTAGCATAAAAACATTTAAATTTATATTGTAGACAGTGCATGTTAAGATTTGTATTAATGTGCTAATTAATCTGGCTTAGCTCTTTTAATTAAGTTTTATTTAATCTTTAATCACCCTTTTCGGCATTCGCCGTATTGGGAGAATTCACTCCTATCCTTCGAGCCCCTAAAACCCGAGATCGCGATGGCATGATCTAGTTAAGAAAAAACATAATCCAAATTAAGTGTTTAATTAATTCGTGCTTAATCAATATCACGACTTCGCGACTCGGGGCTACAAAGGTATAGTTTCTTGGAAGAGAGAATGTTGAAATCGCGAAACCCCGACAATGTTTAACTATGGTTTGAAGTGACTCACCCCTGACACTAACTCGAGTAACTTTTGAAATTATCTCACGAATTTGCTTATTGGAGTTATGACGGTAAGGTTTTTGTGAAGAGCGAATGCCAAAGTTGCGAGACCTTGACAACGTTTAACTAGGGTTTAAAGTGACTCACCCCTGACACTAACCCAGGTAACTTTTGAAATTATGTCACAACTTTCCCTATCAAAGTTACGATGGTAAGGTTTTTGTGAAGAGCGAATGTCGAAGTTGTGAGACCCCGACAATGTTTAACTAGGTTTCAAGAAACTTTACTCTCGGCGCTAACCTGGGTAAACTCTTGAGGTTGTTTCGCGACTTCATGCATCAGGGCTTGTAAACCATGTAACTTGTAACCCCCAAAGCGTGATATCCCGAGGTAGCATAAAGTGAAAACTTCGTTCAAACAATTAAAAAGTAGTGACTTAGGAGTATAGCGGTCCTTGCTACTTCACATGTCAGGACTACTGAAAATTTCAGTGTGTAAAGATTATGAAATAAAAGAAAAAGAAAGGCCAACCTTAGACTTTAAGAATTACATTTAAAACAACTGAAAAAGGTGGCTCCAACAGACCAATCGGGTGTTAAGACATAGATCAATGGCCATTAAGATTGAGGAGAATATGAACCGTCAGATCACTCTGTGTCGGGAACATATCGTGACCATCGAATTTCCTAACTACAAATGCATACTAAATAAATACACTAAGAAACACACTTTTACCTAACGACACATTAGACTAAGTAGATCTTAACTAACTCCTAAGTGTCTAAATATCCTAACATCCCCCCTTAAGAACAACTTTGGATAGGATTGAAGGATTTACAATAGTGACACAATAGGAGAAGGAAGGAGGCATTAGAGCCTATCCCCCCTTAATGAAAACTTCCTGAACTCCTAACATAGATTGAAGTTTGGAAAACTTTGCTTCTGTAAAATACTTTGTGAAAATGTCTGCAACTTGATCTTTTGTAGGGAAAATGAGCACTTTAATAACTTGATCATAAATGATCTTTCTAATGAAGTGCATGTGTATCTCAGTGTGTTTGTTGCACTGATGTTGAACTGGGTTTTTGGTGAGCATGATGGCACTCTGATTTTCGCACCAAAGGTTGATCGGATGTTGTTTTTGGAAGCCAAAATCTAAAAGAATATGTCGAAGCCATAAGGCTTCCTGACTTGCATTTACCATTGCTTAGTACTCTACTTTTGTTGAAGAAAGTGCAATAGCATGTTTTTTCTTACAGGCCCAAGTGACAGGTCCTGAACCAAAGCTGGAAACACAACTTGAAGTAGACTTCCAATCATCAAGGTCATTGGTCCAGTCTGAATTAGTGAAACCAACCAATAAAGGAGTCCCCCCTGATCTTTATTGTATCTCAAACTGAATAGTACCATGGACATAGATAAGTATCCTTTTAGCTTCTTTCTAATGGATTTCATGGAGTGTTTTCATATAGAGGGCAACAAGACCAACAACAAAGGAAATATCAGGATGGGTATGAGTCAATTATAAGAGGCTACCAACTAACTAACAGTACAAGGTGGCATCAACTTTGAGAGAAGTACAGGTGGTAGCAAGATTGACTCCAGAATGGAAGGGAGAAGGGGTTGGTTTACAATCATCCATGTGAAAATGATGAAGAAGGTCACAAGCATACTTAGACTGGGAAAGAAAAATTCCTTCATTGTTTTTCAAAACTTGGAGGCCAAGGAAATAGTGCGAAAATCCTAAGTATGCCATTTCGAATTTCTTCTTAAGGTTGGTTTTTAGATGGTTTAAAAGTTTTGAGTCACTACCAGTAAGGATAACATCATAAAAATAAAGGACAAGGATTATGATATGGATTCCTACTTTCTTGGTATAGACATTAGGATCATAATGGCATCTAGAGAATCCAGTGGTAATAAGAAAGTTATCCATTTTGGCATACCAAGCTCGGGGAGCTTGCTTGAGACCATAAAGAGTTTTCTTAAGGCGAAAAACAAGGCTAGAGTCATTATGGATATAGCTAGGAGGCTGTTCCATCTAGATTTATTCTTGCAATTCTCCATGCAAGAAGGAGGATTTAACGTCCATATGATGGACATCCCATTTATGTGAGGCGACAAGGGAAAGAATAAGGCAGATGGAATTCATTTTGGCTATATAGGCAAAGGTTTCATTATAGTCAATTCCTTTAACTTGGGAAAATCCTTTGGCAACTAACCGAGCCTTGTGTCTTTCAACACTTCCATCTGATGCATATTTAGTTATGTAGACCCATTTACATATGACAAGTTTTATTCCTTTTGGAAGAGGTACGAGATCCCAAGTATCATTTGTCATTAAAGAACAATACTCTTCATTCATTTTTGTATCCCAATCAGGATGACCTGAAGCTTTTGCAAATTTCTCTGGATCATGATTCTCTTAAATTTGAGCCAAAAGATAAGAGTCTCACTAGAACTTTGAACGTGTTTGATGTTGATCTGAAGGATCAACGACAACATCACCAACTTCTTCTTGTGTTGAATGGACCCATTTAGGAATAGTGGAGTTGGAACTGGTGTTAGTTCAAAGGACTCATCTAGAGGAACATGAGAAGGAGGAGGTGGATTTTCATCCTCACTGTCATCATCCGAAGAACAAACCAGAACAGGAGAAGGAACAAACGTCGAAGATGGCTCATAGGTCGAACAAGGCACAAACGCTAAATTAGGATCGCAGGGCAAAGAAGGCACAAACATTGAATTAGGCTTGTAGGCCAAGATATTTTCATCAAATTTAACATGTCTTCTAATAATAATTTCATTACAATGTGGTTGAAGAAGTTTATAACCTATGACATATTCAGAAAAACCAACAAATATACACTTCCAACTTTTAGGCTACAATGATTTCCTTTTCTCGTCAGGAATGTGAGCCCATGCTATACTTCCAAATACACAAAAGTGACTTAAATATGGTTTAATTTTAGTCCAAGCTTCTTCCAGTGTTATATTTGTAAGATCCTTTGTGGGAGTGTGATTTACCATGTAATTTGCACATTTATTGGTTTCCACCCAATACTTTATACTTAATCCCCTAGATTGGATCTATTAGTCCCTAAAGTTGCACTTGACTGTGAGAGGGAAAGCAAGGGAATCATCGAGTTATTGCAAAGTGTTTTTAAGGTGTTTATGGTTTGGTTTTTTGAATAAGGTGGTTGAAAACTGGCTCAAGGTTTAAAAATAAACAAGAAATTCAGAATAGGAACAAAATATATCCCATTGAATGGTTAAAGGGTAGTCATATAGATGAATTAGATAAATAAGGAAAAGAGAAAATGAATTTTTCAATTTTTCAACTTCACATAAAATTCTTATCTCAAAATATCATTAAGAAACAAGAACATCAGCCTGAAATCAAAACTTGAAAATAATCACCACAACAAATTCTTTATTGTATCAATTGATAATCAAGAGAACAAAAGCATTGCAATTTGAATAATGAGTTCAAGCATGAAGAAAGAAGAACATAGTATAAAAGAGAGTCTAACCATCCACATGCCTTTGCTATTAAGTGTCAAATAGAACAATAATTTCTTACAAGGAGTTTCAAAACAGGTCTCCTGGATCTCCAATTTTTCAACTAGAACAGAGTCTTTTTTCTGCCTACTTAAGCTATCCAAAATATATCAGATCCTAATTTCTAGCATGCTATTAATGATAAGATATGATTAGCATATATCTACTAGGGAGGTTAGCTCAAAAAGAGCATTTACATTACAAAAATAGACATCAACTCAACAACTTAATCTAGAATGATCCTTTCCACAATACATTCGATCCTACAAAATAGGAATTGGTTTGATCTAGTTGTGCATTTCGAGGTATTTTCCTTTTATGAGCCAAAATAAGTATCTTTCATTGTTCCCTGGTAAACATCCAAATTGAAAGTGTACCAAATTCTTCATAAATCTTTTAGGTTATGATAACATCAGTAGCCTTGGCAGTATTCTGTTTGAGCTTTGTGGTGAGTACAATGTTATGCCAATAGAGTTTGAAATTTATTTCTCTGAGTTCTTTGAGCAATGCTCTTTGCTATTTTTTCTTCTTCTTAAAATCTTGTATCCTTTCTTGTTGCCTGGCACTCCATTGTTCTACATGAGCCTTCTCTTTCTTCAACGATTTCACCATCTTCTGGAGTTCTCTGATCCTTTCTTTATCAGTTTTGACCTTAACCTTGAATTCGGGGAACTCCTCTGCAGGTGCAGGCTCATTCAGATCCATGGAAACCTTAGGCTCTCTCAATTTAATTTGTTATCTAGAGGGAAATTATGAGCTATGCTCTTCATCTGAACTAGCTGAATCCATGGCTTCAGGCATATCTGATATGTTGTATGAATCTACAAGGTTTCTTTCTTTATTTTTAGGAACCTTATTGATACCTTTAACAGATGATTTAAATCTTGACAATCTAGTAGTAACTCTTGTTACAGGTCCTGTAGGGAATAGAACAATATGCTTATTGCTTTTTTCCAGTTCTTTATGTAATGGAGGTTTTGCTTCCTTTTCTTTGATACCTGCTTTAGCATCCTCATAATGATCCTCCATAACTATGACATCTTATTTTTTGATTGAGGGATCGAACATAGCTTTGGACCTTAGCATGTATTTGTTGGTAACTGTAGTAGAATTTCTCCTATGGTTTTGAGACACAGACACATATTTCTTCTTTTTCCTTTTGAATGCAATACCTTTCTTATTGGTTTCATGTGATTTATGCTTGATTATGGTTTTAACATCAAAATCTTCTTCTATTTCTACATATTCTTCAGAAATTTTTTTGATTTATGCATTCAGTTTGGGTCTCTTACCTCTGTTGGTTCTTGTCACCTTGATGTCAGACATTTCTTCTTTAACAGGAGTTTCATCATTTGGAATACTATGTTTCTATGTAACAACCCTTTTCCCTTTGCCTCTTTTATGTTTGTTGGGTTGTGGATCAAGATTTAGGGATTGGATCAAACAACTCTAGGGTTTATGTACTTCCCTCAGAGAAGAAATGACCAGAGTATTAGTTAGGACTTGATGAAACATGCTACCCTTTTCAATGGTGGGGTGTGATTGCACCCTTTTTGACTTCTTTGCCAATATTTTGAGCAAAAAGTAAGGCAAATTTAAAGGATAGTCTCCATTGAGATGCATTCACAACCTAATATCGTAGATGTAAATCAGTAAGAATCTTCCTTCATAGGTGATATACCTGTGGATAATGATTAAATCAATATGCCATTCTTGTCTAA
>JASDQU010394724.1:0-10868 GCA_032191745.1 Picea mariana | reverse complement strand
AGTCAACCTTTAGGGACCCTTCCTCAGTTTCCTATAACTTTGGGAGGGAAAACTATCTTTATCGATGTCATGGTTGTCCAAGACCCCTTGGATTTTTCTTTACTCCTTGGGCGAGATTATGTCTATGTCATGAAAGCTATTGTGTCTACTCTTTTTCGTGTGATATATTTCCCTCACGATGAACGAGTTGTGACTATTGATCAACTTTCATTCGTTGACCCCACCTAGATTGCTTCCCTGAATGGTTCTTATATGAAGATGGTATCGCCCCCACCACAGGTCAATTATGTGGCATTGTTGCCCATGGATTCAACTTCTGATGAATTATATCTAGTAGTTGACATGGTGATCTCTTCGATAGCATTTTTAGAGCCTGATCTTTTTACTCCTGTCATAACCCTCGACATGGTGTGCTTCCAGAGTGTGTTTCTGCCTTCCAGTGAAGGCCTCTTGGAAGCCATGACCGAGTTTTGTCCCTTGACATGGTGTCCTTCTGGAGCATTGTCCTCTTGGAATCCATGATCAAGAAGAGAGTCGAGGATTGTTTTTGCGTCTCTGAGGCAACCTCATTAAAAAATGAAACAGAGGTCTTTGAGCATAGTTTTTTGATTTCAAGCTCGTTAAAAAATGAAAGCACTTATGAGGATAATTTTTCTATCTCTATGGCAACGTCATTAAAAAATGAAACAGAGGATACAAGCATAGTTATTGTTTCTGTGTCAAGCTCGTTAAAAAATGAAATAGTTTTCCCCCTCTTTGTTTGAGTCAATCCCTTTGTCTAGTATTTGAAGCTTCTTTTCATCCTCCTATATCATTGGACAAATTGAAGCTTGGGGGGCAATGCTTTTAGCCTCTTGACTTCATGTTGAAGTTGAGCCACTAGCTTCTTAAACTGGGGGTTAAGTACCAACCATCCCTCTGTTTGCATTGGGAAGTCCAAGCATAGTTTTCTATGGTTCAATATTGTGTAAAAATGAAACCACCTACCTCAAGCATAGTTTTCTGCTGGTTCAAGCTTGTGTAAAGATGAAACCAGGTCCAAGCATAGTTTTTTTTAGTTTTAAGCTTGTAAGAAAAAAAAATCTATCCCAAGCATAGTTTTGTTTTGTTTTAAATCTTGCGTAAAAATGAAAACAATCCCGAGCTTAGTCTTTGTTCTTTCTCATGCTCGTAAATACATGAGAATAAGTTACTGATCTTAGTATTTTTTCTTTCTCATGCTTGTAAATACGTGAGAATGCAACCAAGTATACTTTTATCACTTTTTCAGGCTCGTAAAGGTTATACGAAAAAGGAACCCACTGGAGTTCCCTTTAATCTCTTTTCAGACTCTCTAAACATGAAAATATTGACGAGCGACCTTTTTCTTTTCACGCTCGTTAAAGTATTCGAAGAAAACATCTTTTGAGTGATAGTTTAACTATTTTTTGGTCTCATCGGGCTACTTTATGAAAAAGGAACTGAGAGATTTCTCTTTAAGTGTTTTTCAGACTCTCTAAACATGAAAAACCCCTGATTTTTCTTTCTTTGGACTCATAAAACAAACATAGAAAGGCCCTTATGGTACCGAACCACTCCTTCCTAGGGTTCGTTAAACATACCTCGAGGGACTCATCCGAAGGATGAGCTTACATTACAAGAATATGTTATCCTCCTCAAGATTGTGTAAAAATAAAGAGGTACTCGCCAAAAATGGTGGGGGAAAAATTGGGAAAGAAATGTGTCTAAACCTGTATTTCATGGAAGAGTCACTTTTGAGCATGACACCCTTTTACTCGCCTTGCGTCTAGGTTGGAAAATCCACTTGTCTCCTGATCATACTCCTATAAGATTACAAATGGGTCTGTGATCCTTGTTGTTGAGTCAGTATTTCAAAGACAATTGTTATGTCATCAATATGTTCAAAGAGAAATTCAACTCGGAAAGCCTTCTATTGAGTCAACCATTTTTGTAGTCTTTAAGCCTTGTGTTGTGTCGGCCATCCCTGAGTCAGTCCTGAATCACTTGTTACTCTGATCTACATCAAATCTTGTTACTTGTTTCGTGTCATTGATGGGGGATACATTAAGGCCCTCCTATGACGAGTCTTTTCCTGTCGACTTCAACTCATTATCCAGGAATTAGACTTAGAAACTAGTTGGTACCTTAGAACTTACATGCCTCAATGGTAGGTTTCCTTGCTTTCGACAGTGGGTTTTCATTATCGACCCCTGATCGAGAGATTCCATCGAGTGTTCGACCTCAGCTCATTGATTCACATTCGTTGGATTGTACCAGAGTACCTTGGGAGTCATTGACATTAATGGTGATTTCCCTTGCACTTATTAATGGTATACACTAATGATCGGTAATCAAGTGGTTTCTACCATGTTCGACTTCAACACATGTATTCACATGGTTAGATTCGTACTATAGAGTGGTGAAGAGGAAGACCCTGGATATTTTCTGATAGATCCAAGTTGCGTTGGAGTATATTCAGTGTACTGTTGCATAGATCCACATTGTATGTCTGGTGGATATGTTCAAATTTGAAACTTTAACACATAGATCCACAGTGTATTTTTGGTGGCTATGTTTAGATTTGATTCATAATGGCATGGATCCATGGTGTATGCTTGGTGGCCATGACCTTGTCTTACTTGGCATGGATCTTTGCATGTCAGCATTTTTTCTCTGATTCATTTGTATTCTGAGTATGGGAGTGTCTACCTCAGTGATGATATATTATTGTACTGTATTTCCTTATTTGTTAGCAAGTTTTCGACCGACTATTCCTTGTTCCCTACACACACTCGACAAAGTATTTCAACTATCACTATGTTCTAACTTCATACTTTGGGGGGCTCTCTGTTACACATTATTTTCGTCATCCCTATGAATATTAATGATGTAAACCTATATGTTTCCTTCAGAGGGGTCAGTGGCTTGAGTTCCTGAAGAAAGAAGAGAGAAGAACTTTTCCTGAGAAAAGAAGTTGCATTCTCCTTTGTAAAAACCCTATTAAAGAGCATGTTCGTAGGTTTCTATATAGGAAGGGTGCAAGAATTCCTTATTCTCACAGACTGCACCATAGATGGGTTGCGATAGGTTCGCAGGTTTCTCTATAAGCAGGGTGTGAGAATGCTTACACGTGGGAAAAACAAGCATTTTCTCGAATCTTCTAGAAGGAGAAACTTCCATGGTGAGGTGGCATCCGAATGGTTTGGATCTTACTCATTTTCATGATTTAGTGGGATCATCCTAACCTCCTCACCTTATCCTCTTCAGCTTATAAAAGGAGAGGATCTCTCATGGAGAAGGGCTAAGTTGAATTTGGCTTGGAATTATTAGCTTGGGTGGAGTGTCTTTGACTTTTTCCTTTGTCAAGATAGATTGTGAATATTATCAGATCTGTGCTCTCAGAATTCTTGGAATGGAAGTGTGTGGGGAACAAAGGACAGTTGGAAGGGATCTTATGACATCAAGACCACGGTTGTAATCTCTCTTTCACATTTAATATGATACAATAATATGATTATTTACTATAAATCTTGTTGTGTTTTATTGTATGATTCCTTGATCACATACATAGGTTTATATTGAGTTTATGCTATTACTATCACTATGGTTGGTTGTGTTCTTTTGCAGGTTCATCATTGTATGAGCATTGGAACGGTGCTAGGATGGAGATGGTGAGAGGAAGTGGAATTTAAATGGTATGTCACTCATCCCTCTTTAGTTAGTAAATTCAATATTTAAAACTTAAGGAAAGCATCATTTTCTGGTGTGTTTTGGTCTCAATCTAGGTGGATCTAGGGAGATCAATTAGTGTCTTCACCTACAGATTTATCCTATAATAGTAGGAGCCATCTATATTTTCATAAAGTGAGTAACACATGAAAGAAAAAACGGTTGCACAAAATCTATGTGATGCACCTCAAAAGGATATATTGACACTAAGCTTGCACCAAGCATGATAGAATACACCTATTCCAAGTTACTCTAATAGGATGTCATCAATCCAACTCTATGCTAGACAATTTCTGGAAACAAAACAACATGTGGTCATATATCATGCCATGTAGCCTCTTCTCCTCTACTATTTTTTAATTGAATTTTTTAGCTTGTGTGTGTGTGTGCATGTGTGTGTGTGTGTGTGTGTGTGTGTGTATATATATATATATATATATAATCCTTAGGTAGCAGAAGGGTTATCTCCACCAATTTTCACCAATGTTATTGGGTATTTTGTTGGTTTCATGTCAACGGGTGCCTAATTTGAATCACATTGGATTAGGTGCACTAGTCTACATCAAACAAATTACTGGGGGTGTCATCCACAAATGCAAGGAAGCATCCCTTGGCTTTCTCCATGAAGTTTTCCATGAAAAACAAATATAATCCTTAGGCACTTTGGTATCTCTCTTAAGCCTTATTAACATATGTATACATCTCTTGTCAAATATCTAATTTATTTTTTCTTTCAAATAAAATGATTATCCCTCTCTCCCTCTCTTTCTCTCTCAAATAACTCTATTTATATTTTTGGATATTACACAAATGACTTTTTCCATACCTCTATCTTCTTCAAGTGTGTGTACATCCCCTCAATATCTCCATTATCCAAGTCAACTTTTTTTTAAGTTCTCCAAACTTATTTGTGAGTGCATCCTCCCTTTAAAGACCCTACACCATTCATAAACATAATTTGCACACATCCTTTTGATCACAACTCTATATTGTGGATTGTACATGAATTGTCTTATAATAATGATGTAACTTTTAACTATCTTTCATATAACTATTTTTTTGCTAGGTTTAATTTCCATAATCCATTTTTAAAACCAATATAAATAATAAAAAAATTTAAAAAATGATCACAGATTAAAATCAAGTTGTGCATACACACATACATATATACATACACAAAGCACTTCACATCAAATAACATAACAAATACCTAGAGGAGTTCTCAACTCAAATTTTCCACAAATAATTTTGGAATAAGATTTTTTTTAAGGTATAATTCATCTCTAGTGTATGCTACCGACAACCTAATTTTTTTCCATCTAAGAGGGCTATTCCACTATCATGGATTAGGAGAGGAGATTCTAACTTTAGTGAAAGTACTGTCATAACACCCTCATCTGCTCTATAATTGATTTCAAATTTTAAAATGTAAACCATTTTTTTAAAGAATGAAAATATCCTTGTCTATCTCATGTTATGATTTTCATTTGTTTAACTAGTCATTGTTAGAAAATTAATGTTTATTTTGTATTTTGTTTTCCTTGTTAGCAATACCATAAGACCACATTAACATTTGATACATCTTTATGTTGAAGTAAATATATAAGAAATAAGTTGTATATATCTATTACATTGAACAACTTTATTTGACATGTAAAAAAAAATTATTAATGCATAATATACATACATTTTGGAAATTATGGGCATGACAATGAGGTATTGGAAATTTGTGTATAGCAAGGTAATAAACCCGTTCCTATAAAATATTTGTGTCATGCAATTTTCCAACAAAACAAATTTGAGTTTGGTTTGCATTATTGCATATTTAGAAGAAAATTTCAGATGCAGAGAAACTTTTTGGTCATACATATTCATTATTGATATATCTTAAAGATAGCATGGACTCTTAGGGAATAAATCTTGAAAACTTTGTGATTGGGATATTGAGAGGCTTTGACATTATCATTACCGGACTTGGAGGTAAAGAAGAATATTATACAGCCCAAAATAAAGTGTCAAATATTTTTTGAGATACACTTGGAGAGAAGGCTACTTATATGTTTAGGGATGTGGATTATGGATGATGTACAATGTATGATACTTTATCTCTTTTAGTCAAAGTCACTAACTAATGAAAACATATGAAATTTCAATTTCCTATAGTATGTAATGAAGCCTCTTTGTTCGAATGTGCCAACATTGGCTCCTTTGAAATTGAAGTAAGCCATGAACAAAGAAAGAAAAAGTATGCATGCAAGGATATATTATTATAGAAGTATTCACCTCCCATAAGTATAATTACAACCTACATTTGAAAGTTTATTTATTTATTTAGCATAATAAAGTATTTTAAAACATACGAATCATATTTCTCCTGAATGGATGACCAAACACGCATAAGCAATGATGTAACTAAGGAGCATATCATGGAAATAATTGTCAAAATTTTCTATCAAAGGTTACTGCAAAACAAGCTTCTTGTTCTAGACAAGAGTTTTTTGAGGGATCATCATTTTCTATCACAATTGATAACCTTATTGCATTGTATTTTTTGGTCAAGGGTGGTTGTTCTTAAATACCAATCAGTAAAAATGGGGAAAATTGGATTGGTGCGGACATACTACCAAGCTCACCCTAAAATTCATAGTTTTTGTTTCCATTACTTATAAGAAATAAATTGAAGCAAATTTAAATGCTTATAATCTCATTAGATTATATGTGTAGTGGTTCATTTTAACTTTTGTATTCATATTGGTAGATCATTTTTATACTAGGCCATGATTATTGAACTTATGTTTATTAAAAGTATATTATATTTGTACTATACCATGATTGTTGAACTTATGTTTATTGAATTCATACTATGTTTATATTATGAAAGCTCCCAAGGTTGCTCTAATTGTTGAACATAGGTTAAGAGGCATAATTTATACACAGTTTTTCTTCAACATCAATTATTTTATGTGGGAGGTAAATCTAACCCTCAAAAATTCAAACATTTTTTTATATTCAATGTTGGAAAGATCGATTAATTTTGAAAAATTGTCTAGTTAGACACATCTTTTTAGCTTTAAATAGTCTAACAAATTACATTCAAACATGCAAGATAAAAAATAAGCAACAAGAGAGAAAGGATCCTCCAAAAATAAGTCTTTTATCATAGTCAAATTTTGTTTCCAACAATGACTTTCAAGATATGAAAGGAAATATTTGAGTAATTAGGCAATGGAAAAATAAGCATGATTGTCATTTTGAGCCTTGAAGATCACATTGGATATTTTGACCATGTTAAAAATTCTACTGTTAGACAACCTCACAACTCATAGTTTTACTTTCATTTCATTTGTAAATATCATTTTACAACCAAGTAGCTCATAATTTCAGTTTTGTTTTATTTGCAGATATAGTTGAATAGACAAACAAAGTGTAGATTGAATTTATCTTGTATTTGTAGATATGGATAGAATTTGAAGGGTTCATAGTCCAAGGGATTGTTTTAGCTATACTATTTTTGTAACTATAAGTGTGTTTAATGTATGTAATAGACGTAGTATTGAGGTTCATTATACACAGTTGTGTTTTTCCTCCAAGTTGTGGCTACATATTTTTTGTATTCCCTAATATTATATCAGATCCTCTACATCTTTGAAAATTTTCATTTAGTGCATACCTTGATTTGATTTTGATATATTAGGTTCAATGATTAATAATCATTGATCTGGGTGAAACTATTGAATATCAATAGCTTTGTTTTTTCTTTACATGGCTTGTGGGTTTGTGAATAAATTATCCATGATAAACAAGTTATAGTGTTTATAATTAAGATGAGGAAGTTGTTAAAAATCATTGGCTCATAAACTTCATCATTTGTTTATATGGACCCAATCTTTTGTTTATATGAACCTTTTTGTACAATGGCTTTAATTGGTCTGAAAAAGTACAACACTGCAATGCAACAATTGTCATCATCACTTTTTTTAAATCATTTTGTTGCATCTCTTCAATATTAATATATTTAACAATGTCTTTCATAGTCATATTATGAGTTAATACACAAAAATAGTTAGGATGTCCTCTCAAAAATTAGGATTTCTAATAAAATTCTTATCTAAATAATGGTTAAAAACGAAATTGGCACGGTGTATAATGTGTAGAAAATATGGAGAATATGTAAAGCATTTATGTGTACATTTTCCATATGTAAAAGAGGCATGAGATGAAGCAACAAAATTGACACTTTTGGAATTAAAATTCACAACTACAAAAAGTATTGAAATTGACACTTTTGGAATTCAAATTCACAATTACATAATCAAATTTGACACTTCTTGGAATCAAAATTCACACTTTTGAAATTTAGGTTCACTCTTTTGGAATCAAACTCACACTTTTGGATTCAAAATTCACACTTTTGGAATCAAAATTCACACATTTGGGGTTCGAAATTCACACTTTTAGAATCAAAATTCGCACTTATAAGAACCAATGTTACCTATTTCATAATCCAATTTTTCACTTTAGAAAGATTGATATTGGCACATTCAAATATTGAAATTCAAAGTTTTTTAGTTTAGTTCTTCCTTATTATTTCAAATTTATTTCAAATTTAATGAAAATGGGGTTATTCCTCTTGGCCCTTGGTTATGGAAGAAAGCAGAGATTAAGGGAGAAAAGGCAAAATGTGAACTACGCAGAAGAAACAATGACTGATACTGGGTCGAAGTGAGAAAAAGAGCTGAAAAGATGGAGCAAAGTAAGAGAAAGCAAGTCGTTGGACTAGGAGATTGAGGATGAGAGATCAGAAAGGAAGAGGGATCATGGACAACTCAACAAGCAAAAGAAGATGTCAACAGATGCTTTGGAGCACCGCACGTGAAGGAAGGAAAGATAGGCTGGCGAAGCCCTGAAAACGTGGGTCAAGTTGACCTAGGGCTTTAACTTTTAGGGTTTTGGACACCTAGGTTTTGGCCTAAGGTTGTCTATGAGCTATTGTAATGTATAAATAAAGGTCAAGAGGACCTGGGATGGGCAAGAGTAAGAGAGATAGAAGAGATTATGCGATGAGAAGAGATTGCTATTGAGAGAGAACTATTGTATTGTGAGAGTAATATGTATTGTAAGATATTTAGTTGGGTGCGAAGATCAACCCTGCATCTGGGTGCGCAAGGAGGGAAGAGAAAGAGAGAGAAGGAGATAAGATCTGCTAGCTAAGAGCGTAGATAAGAACTGTATGCTTCCATCTTAATATATCATAAAGCACAGTTATGTGGACGTAGCCCTAGGGAGAAGGTGAACCACGCATATCTTGTGCTAGGTGTGATTGATGTTGTGTTCTCTGTCATTCGATATGCTGCTATTGTGATATTGTGTTAGATCTGAAATATAACTTGCACAATATATTTAAGGAAGATAAAGAATAACTAGGTGACTGTGTGTTGTTGTTTTGAATCCACTCTGCATTTCCTCTGGTTGTAGACACCTGTGTCATGCAACCCCCTATAGCTACTTTGAGTGAGAGTTCATGTGCTTTGCAGGTTTTGCTGAAAGGGCCAGTAGTTAGGGCTTGTTAGTGCATTGTTAGAGATGAACCTTGGGTCTGCCCCTGTGCCAACAAATGGTTTCGTTGCCAAGACAAGAATATTCTTGAGAGAATGTCAATATGGTTTCCATCGAAGATAGAGATTCAGAAGTGGATAGAAGATCAAGAAAAGGACTTTGTTAAATCCTAGAAAAAGAACCCCGGTCTTGGTACAGAGGACTGGTTGGGAAGATATATATTTACTGATATACATGAGTTTTTCTTTGGAGGAATCCATCAGGAGTTATATCAGTGGCTAACTAGGTTAGAAGATACCCAGTTCGAAGTCAGACTCAGACCACTTATGGTTTGTACATCGATGTTGATTAAGAAGTTCAAGAGAGTTGAAAATATTGTTTCAAGAGAAGTAGATCACTGGTTTGAAAGTACCGTCAGAGGGTATATCACTAAGTTTGTTGTTGACAGAGTGGAATCATATAGCCAAGCAGAGAGATATTTCT
This sequence comes from Picea mariana, assembly GCA_032191745.1. Classification (NCBI taxonomy): domain Eukaryota; kingdom Viridiplantae; phylum Streptophyta; class Pinopsida; order Pinales; family Pinaceae; genus Picea; species Picea mariana. Next base: position 1,100 of record JASDQU010394724.1, on the reverse strand, counting down.
TTAAGGAACCTAGAGGAAAATTTTTACATTTTCTGAAGTTGAAGATCAAGATGCTATTGCATGAGAAGAACATCTTGAAGATACAGTAATCGGTCAAATCGAAAGAGCTAATGTTCAAAAATTTAGACAATGACAGCAACATAGAGGTTGGACATACGCGTAGTGGGAGAGTGTTCAGAGAAGTTCACCTCGCGAACCTGTTTAAGAAAAACTACATAGACGAAAGGTTCTACAGTGGAGAAGAGGCAGATCTGACAAACGAAGAGCATTCAAAATCCACTAGGACAGAGGAACCTCGTCGAGAAGAGCCAGAAACTTCAAGAACTACGTCGACTGTTGAAGTAAGCATTATTATTCCTCTTGTTTCTTCAACAACGTTAAGTAACCAGAGTAACCTAAGTCATCAGAACGCTCAGAGCACTGTCACTAGCAGTCCACCACATACTCAGTTAGGAAACCTAGAAAGATCTATGGCAAATGAGATGAGGTTACCCACCTTTAGAGGAGATGGATCTGAAGATCTTGATCAACACTGGTTTCTATGTGAAGATGTGTAGAGTATTAAGAATATCACCGACAAAGCTTCCAAATGATCTCAGTTCAGCACTAACCTAAGAGATCGCACACTGAGCTGGTACATGAAATTCGTTCAAGGAGCTACACCTAAACCATTGAATTCCATTAATACTGCACTAATTTATGAATTCAAGAAACCTAAGTCAGAGTCGCAGTGCATTACAGAACTAAAAGAAATCAAGTAGAGAACAACTGAACCTGTGTGGGATTTTGATCATAGATTTAAGACCTTGACAGGCCATTTGAGTTTTCAGATCCCAGATGAGAAAAACAAGGAATGGTTCAGTGTTTCCCTCTTACCACACATCAGATTTCCTCTGATGCAACAAAATATTACTTCGCAAGTTGAGGCACTGGAGACTGCCATGAAATTAGAATCATCCCTGATGGGAGAATCCAGCTCAAGTATGAGTCAAATCTTGAGTCAGTTAACTAGCTTATCACTGCAGGTCGAAGATATGAAGAAAGGCAAGGGAAAATATAAAAGAGAAGACATATTGTTAATGTTTATGCCATTATTATAG
>JASDQU010394716.1:0-10471 GCA_032191745.1 Picea mariana | reverse complement strand
TACAATTAATAATGTGACTAAAATTGGAATACACATATATTGGCATCACTCATATTCCATATTCTCTATTAATCCTAAACAATGATTTCAAAAAAAAATTCATTCTAATATTTTCTCGTCCCCATTGTTGATTTCCTATTGCTACTCCTATTGTTAAAATTTTAAAGAAAACCCAACTTGTTTTTTGTTTTAAGCAAGTGTTCCTGAGATGGGAGGGAGAGCTAGATAATATTCATTGAACTTTTTAGGGTTTGGTAAAAATGTGGTTGGTAACGCAAGTCATAGTTACAAAGAAGATGACAACAACTTCCTTCACACTTCATGGTCATGGGTATTTAGGTGGAATTGGTCGATATATCCTTCAAAGCCATGGTCATAGGGGAGGAAAACCTAAATCAATTTAGATATGAAATCGGGGGGGCAAGAAAGGAACCAATCAAGGATGATGCTACTAATAGGAAGGAACATCAAAATAAATAGACATAAAACATGATGTATAATGGATGCCTAGCTAAAAATAAAGAAAATCCAAGATACAAAGTCACATCCTTCAACATTGGTCATTATATTTAATGTATGAAATACCATGCAACCATAGGGAAATTTCGAGACATCATAGGGGAGGAAAACCTGAATCGGTTTAGATATGAAATTGGGGGGAAAAGAGGAACCAATTGAGGATGATGCTACTGACAGGAATGAACAAAAAAAGAAATAGACATTAAACATGATGTAGAATGGAAGCCTAGCTAAAAATAATGAAAATCCAAGATATGAAGTCACATCCTCCGACATTGGTCATTATATTCAATATATGAAATACCATGCAAACATAGGGAAATCTATGGAGATATACGCTTCCGAGAAATATATACTAGGATGGACCAAATATAGCTAGAAACATAAAAGCCAGATAGACCTAAAATTAGGATCCAAGGGATTCTTCAATACTATTTTTTCCTGCACCAAGGACAAAGATAAAAGGGCTCTCATAGAAAGTTGATTGAGAGAAAACTGTCAATTAGGTGAGAATGAATGCACTCACATAGGAATACGTGTGTGTGTTTTTAAGAATGTGCATCTGTTCTTGATGTGATAGGTTTGACAAACGTCGAAACGCCACCTAGGATGCAACATTGACACCTCGGCAGGAACGCACACACATTTTTAAGAACACGCAGACATTCTTAATAATGCACACATATTCCTAAGAATGTACACACACTGTAGGAACATGTGTGTGTTCTAGTTGGGCCAAATTAAAAGGCCTCACGAACCCACTTTTTCTTATTCCACCTATCGCATAATGCACTTGAGAGGTTATTGAGTGAATTGAACCTATGGGGTTTGTTGACGAGGTATCGAAACAATCTTTTTTCTTATTCCACCTATCGCATAATGCACTTGAGAGGTTATTGAGTGAATTGAAGCTATGGGGTTTGTTGACGAGGTATCGAAACAATCTTGATTTCACCTCATAGGTATTCCAAGTATTTATTTGTATCTAATTTCATGTTTTCTTAATTTGCTCAACAATTTAATTTAATTTTTTTGTAGTTTTCTCAATTAATTAAAAAATGAAGCTAATTTATATAAATTCCATTATTAAATTGCAACACAATAATGGACATGGAGCCTAGAGAAAACAAAAACTTGACACAACCAAAGGAAGGAACACCAAACCCCAACCCACGACCAACAAATGTAAACACATAAATTGTTGAAGGGTTCACGCGTCTTAGATATATTCAATGATTTACAAAGTACTACAGATCCCACATGATTGTCATTACCTACTTCCTTGTACACCACTGTATTTTCCATTCCATGCACCTAAGAGAAATTAACCAATATTTCTTATTATAGGGCTAGGAAGTGTGAATACAACAATACTAGCATCGATAAAAACCAGGTGAGACCATTGAATATATTACAAAAAAAGAATTGATGTTGTAACGTTCCCCAACCCAAATGAGGTACATGATGTTCGGAAATACTCGTAAATATTTTTTTTTCTAACTAATTTCTTATAGCTTACCATCTATGAATTACACACACATTTAACTATTGTTTGATACCATTAATTAACTACATCTACATCATGCTAAAATCGACATGAATGAAACTTAAATAGCTCAACAAAAAAACATATAAATCGTACTCAAATACAAAGTGATTGCACAACAATTAAATGCATAATGCAACAAAGAAAGAGAATAAAACACTTATATTTTAAAATAGTTGTGAAGAAAAATGCTTGGGATGGATGTTCCACCAATCCATAGACTTGTTGTTCAATATATGAACAAAAAATCACCCATGAGTTGGGGCTACCGATGAAAAAAATAGGTTGGTCTCTCATTGTCCACTCACAACTTAGAAAAATCCCACAATTCAGTGGTATTCTCCTACAACTATCCCAATTTTCCACCATCTCTATCTCTATTTTCTACCAGGGAATCCAAAGGAAAGGGATCACAATGTAGACAATCGTGTCTATGCGGGGGTTCTTAAATGTAGGCAGGTATCCCTCCAAAAACATGCATATTTGGGTTGTACAATAGATCATACTTTTTGAATTTTTTCTACACTTGTATTTATTTCAGTCGGCCACTATCGCTATTATGGGAGCCCTGATTTTCACATAATATTCATTCTCAGCATAACGTTTCCCTCCATTTTCCCAAGGTTATCTACTCAAATATATTGGTAGGATGAAAATGAATGGCCACCCAAATGGTAGGATTCATTAGCATCCATTTCCATCATACAATAAGTGTCAAATACAATATTTTATTTATTATAACACGAGTTCAATTACCATTCAGCCACCCTAATGCTACCATTAATTAGCATCCATTTTCATCCTACAATAAATTTTAAATAAAATATTTTATTTATTACAAGATTTTAAATACAAATTTTTATTTATTTTAACACCGGTTAAGTTACCGTTTGGCCACCCTAACACTAGGATTCATTAGCATTCATTTTCATCCTACAATAAATTTTAAATATAATATTTTGTTTGTTACAAGATTTTAAATACAAGTTTTTATTTATTATAACACTCGTTCAATTACCGTTCGTCCACCCTAATGTTAGGATTCATTAGCATCCATTTTCATCCTACAATAAATTTTAAATATCATATTTTATTTATTACAAGATTTTAAATAAAAAAAATCTATTTATAATAAAATTCTTTACGTTATTTTATTCTTAGATCCCGATTTATGAAGTAAGAAGTTATTATTTCATTTCATGTCAAGTTTTACAAACTAGGTGTAATTTGTTTTTTAAATAAATCTACTTTATTTTTATTAATATTTTCCTTGTCCCACAAACAAGGGAGTCCCATACACCAATTTGGTGTGGCTTGGTTGTGACCTTAAAAATTGACTATTATTGTTATTTAAATTTACACATGTATGTATCTAGTTATTTATATTTTTTTAAAATTGAACCCACTTCATTTTTAGAACTTTAAGTTTTTTTAATGTAAGGTTATCTAATCTAATCTAAATTTTTAGAAAGAGATATTGATTAAATGTAAAGTAGTTTTAATTAAGGTTCAACGAGTAGTTAGGAAGTAGTTATAATTGCATTTTTTTAATTATTATTAATTATAAATAAATAGTGAGATCTTTGGTATGTAAGATGTGTGAAAGAATATTAAATATTATTGTATTGTTTTATCTTAGTCTGTATTAAATGAAATAAGTTTTAGAGTGTTGTGGAATAAATGAAAGGTGTAGTTAATGAAGATCTATGATTATGATTTTCTAATTAGGATTTGGGTAGCTAGGAGATGGTTATTATTAGGATTTGTGTAGTTAGGAGATGGTTATGACTAGGATTTTCTAATTAACTATAAATAATGAGTATAGAATCTTCCTTATCCAAGATGTGTCCAGAGAATATAAAATATCACCCTATTATTTGGATAAACAAAGTATTCTATCATTTCTAAGGATTTGTGTAGTTAGGAGATGGTTATGACTAGGATTTTTTATGACTAGTCCTCCTTATCCAAGATGTGTCCAGAGAATATAAAATATCACCCTATTACTTGGATAAACAAAGTGTTCTATCATTTCTAAAGATTATAGCTCATATTATAGTTATATCAGCATGACTACCTAGGTCTTTATTTAATAATAATTAACATAATGGATCTAGTCCACTTTACATTGAGCAACTCCCATAATTCCATTTCTATTACTTTATGGACCCTAAACTAAGACATTGTTTTTCATATAATTTCAATTTTTATATTAAAACTGTATACTTATTGTTTTTATTAAGTCAAGTGGCTCTAGCTTTGATAGTTAAGAGAAAAAGGTGCATATATGTAGAATTACTATTAATATTACTAGTTGTTCCATGCAAGTTATATATTACAACATTGGTCTAAGATTTGTTATGTAACACCATGTAGCTTCATAGTGAGACTAAAATTGGAATTCACATATATTGTCATCACTCCTAATCCATATTCTCTTATAGCCCTAAAAAATGCTTAAAAAAAAACCCATCCATTCTACTCTTTTCCCATCCCCATTGTTGATGTCCTATTGGTAATCTTACTGTTCAAATTTTAAAGCAAACATAACTTGTTTTTTTATTTTACACGAGTGTTCCTGAGATGGGAGGGAGAGGGAGATTATATACATTGTTTTCTTTAGGGTTTGTTGACAATATGGTAGGTAATGTAATGATATTTACAAAGCAAGTGGAGACAACTTCCATCTCATGCCATGATCGTGGGTATTTAGGAAGGATTGGTCGATATATCCTTCAAAGACATGGTCATAGGGGACAAAACCCTAAATCGGTTTAGATATGAAATTTGGAGTGGGAGAGAGGAACCAATTGAGGATGATCCTACTCACACGAAGGAATAACAAAAGAAATAGACATTAAATAGGATGCAGAATGGATGCCTAGCTAAAAATAAAGAAAATCAAAGATATAAAGTCAAAACCTCTCACATTGGTCATTATATTCAATACATTAAATACCATGCAGACATAGGGAAATATATGGAGATATATGCTTCCGAGAAATATATACTAGGATAGGCCAAATATAGCTAGAAACCTAAAGGCCAGATAGACCTCAAATTCGGATCCAAGGGATTCTTCAATACTACTTTTGCCTGCATCAAGGACAAAGATATAAGGGCGCTCATAGAAAGTTGATCAGAAAAAAGTGTCAATCAAGTGAGAATGAATGCACTCACATAGGAATACGTGTGTGTTTTTAACAATGTGCATCTGTTCTTGATGTCATAGGTTTGATAGACCTTGAAACTCCACCCATGATGCAACATTGGCTCCTCAGTAGGAACACACACACATTTTTAAGAACACACAAACATTCTTAATAATTCACACATATTCCTAAGAATGTGCACACGTTGTAGGAACATGTGTGTGTTCTAGTTGGGCCCAATTAAAGGGGCTCGTGAACCCACTTTTTCTTATTCCACCTATCGCATAATGCACTTCAGAGGTCATTGAACGAATTGAAGCTCTCGGGTTGAGAGGTCATTGAGTGAATTAATGCTACGATTCATTAGCATCAATTTTCATCCTACAATAAATTTTAAATAGAATATTTTATTTATTACATGAATTTAAATACAATTATTTATTTTTTTTTTCATCTACCATTCAGCCACCCTAATGCTAGGATTCATTAGCATTCATTTTGATTCTACAATAAATTTTAAATATAATATTTTATTTATTACAAAATTTTAAATACAAAATTTTATTTATTACAATGTTAGGCCACACTAATGTTAGGATTCATTAGCATCCATTTTCATCCTACAATAAATTTTAAATATAATAATTTATTTATTACAATATTTTAAATACAATTTTTTGTTGATTATAACACTGATTCACTTACGGTTAGGCCACCCTAATGTTAGGATTCATTAGCATCTATTTTAAAGACAAATTTTTATTTATTATAACAACTGTTGAGTTATCCTACCACCCTAATGCTAGGATTTATTAGCATCCATTTTCATCCTACAATAAATTTTAAATATAATATTTTATTTATTACAAGATTTTAAGAAAAATTTGTTATTTATTATAACACACTTTTAGTTATAGTTAGGCCACCCTAATGCTAAGATTCATTAGCATCCATTTTCATCCTACAATAAATTTTAAATATAATATTTATTAATTACAAAATCTTAAATACAATTTTTTGTTTATTATAACACCGGGTTTAGTTACCATTCGGCCACCCTAATGCTAGGATTCATTAGCATCTATTTTCATCCTACAAGAAATTTTAAATATAATATTTTATTTATTACAAGATTTTAAATACATTTTATTTATTTATTATTTCATTGCATGCCAAGTTTTACAAACTCCGTTTAATCAGTTTTTTAAATAAATCCACTTTATTTTTATTAATATTTTCCTTGTCCCACAAACAAGGGAGTCCCATACACCAATTTGGTGTGGCTTGGTAGTGACCTTAAAAATTGACTATTATTATTATTATTATTTAATTTTACACATGTATGTATCTACTTATTTAATTATTTTTTTAAATTGAACCCACTTTATTTTTATTATTTTTTTAATTAAACTAACTTTAAGTTTTTTTTTGTGTAAGGTTATCTAATTTAATCTAATTTTTTAGAGAGTGATATTAATTAAATGTAAAGTAGTTTTAATTAAGGTTTAGTGAGTAGTTAGGAAGTAGTTATAATTTCATTTTTTTATTAATATTAATTATAAATAAAGAGTGAAATCTTTGGTATGGAAGATTTGTGTAAGAATATTAAATATTATTATATTGTTTAATCTTAGTCTATATTAAATGAAATAAGTTTTAGAGTGTTGTGGAATAAATGTAAGGTGTAGTTAAAGAAGATCTATGATCAAGATTTTCTAATTAGGATTTGGGTAGCGAGGAGATGGTTATTATTAGGATTTGGGTAGTTAGGAGATGGTTATGACTAGGATTTTCTAATTAACTATAAATAACAAGTATAGAGTCTTCCTTATCCAAGATGTATCTAGAGAATATAAAATATCACCCTATTATTTAGATAAACAAAGAATGAACATTTATAAAGATTATAGCTCATATTATATTTATTTCACCATAACTACCTAGGTCTTTATTTAATAATAATTAACATAATGGATCTAGTCCACTTCACATTGAGCAACTCCCATAATTACATTACTATTACTTTAGTGGACCCTAAACTAAGACTTTGTTTTTCATATAATTTCAATCTTTATATTAAAATTGTATACTTATTGTTTTTATTAAGTCAAGTGGCTCTAGCTTTGATAGCTAAGAGAAAAAGGTGCATATATGTAGAATTACTAATAATATTAGTAGTTGTTGCATGAAATTTAGATATTACAACATTGGTCCAATATTTTTTATGTAACACCATGTAGCTTCACAGTGAGACTAAAATTGGAATTCACGTATATTGTCATCACTCTTATTCCATATTCTCTTATAACCCTAAAAAATGCTTAAAAAAAACTCATCCATTCTACTCTTTACCCATACCCATTGTTGATGTCCTATTGGTACTCTTACTCTTCAAATTTTAAAGTAAACATAACTTGTTTTTTTATTTTACACGAGTGTTCCTGAGATGGGAAGAAGAGCGAGATTATATGCATTGTTTTTTTTAGGGTTTGGTGACAATGTGGTAGCTAATGTAATTAGATTTACAAAGAAGTCGGAGACAACTTCCATCTCAATCCATGATCATGGGTATCTAGGCAGGATTGGTCGATATATCCTTCAAAGACATGGTCATAGGGGAGGAAAACCTGAATCAATTTAGATATGAAATTTGGGGGGAAAGAGGAACCAATTGAGGATGGTGCTACTGACAGGAAGGAACAACAAAGGAACTAGACATTAAACAGGATGTAGAATGAAATCCTAGCTAAAAATAAATAAAATCCAAGATATGACGTCACATCCTCTCACATTGGTCGTTATATTCAATATATGAAATACCATGCAGACATAGGGAAATATATGGAGATATATGCTTCTGAGAAATATATACTAGGATGGACCAAATATAGCTAGAAACCTAAAGGCTAGATAGACCTAAAATTAGGATCCAAGAGATTCCTCAATACTATTTTTTCTTGCATCAAGGATAAAGATAGAAGGGTGCTTATAGAAAGTTGATCAGAAGAAAGTGTCAATTAGGTGAGAATGAATGCACACACATAGGAATATGTCTGTGTTTTTGAGAATGTCCATATATTCTTGATGTGATAGTTTCAACAAATCTCAAAACGCCACCCAGGATGCAACATTGGCTCCTCGACAGGAATGCACACACATTTTAAATAACACGCAAACATTCTTAATAATTCACACATATTCCTAAGAATGTGCACACGCTGTAGGAACATGTGTGTGTTCTAGTTGGGCACAATTAAAAGGGCTCAGGAACCCACCTTTTCTTATTCCACCTATCACATAATGCACTTGAGAGGTCATTGAGTGAATTGAAGCTCTAGGGTTTGTTGACGAGGTATCCAAACAAAATTGATGTCACATCATAGGTATTCCAAGTATTTATTTGTATCCAATTTCATGTTTTTTTAATTTCGTCAACAATTTAATTTAATTTTTTTTGTAATTTTCTCAATTAATTAAAAAATGAAGCTAATTTATATAAATTCCATTATTAAGTTACAACACAATAATTGACATGGAACCTAGAGAAAACAAAAACTTACACAACCAAAGGAAGGAATGCCAAACCTCAATCCACGACCAACAAATGTAAAAAAAGAAATTGTTGAAGGGTTCAAGCGTCTTAGATATATTCAATGATTTACAAATTACTATAGATCCCACGTGATTGTCATTAGCTACATCCTTGTACACAATTGTATTTTCCATTCCAAGCGCCTAAGGAAAATTAACCAATATTTCTTATTATACGGCTAGGATGTTTGAACACTACAATACTAGCATAGATAAAAACGAAGTGAGACCATTGAATATATTACAAAAAAATAATTGATGTTGTAACGTTCCCCAACCCGAATGAAGTCCATTATGTGCGGAAATACTTGTAAATATTTTTTTCTTCTAACTAATTTCCTGTAGCTTACCATCTATGAATTACACACACATTTAACTATTGTTTGATATCATTAATTAGCTACATATACATCATGCCAAAATCGACATGAATGAAACTTAAATAACTCAACAAAAAAACACATAAATCATACTCAAATACAAAGTGATTGCACAACAATTAAACGCATAATAAGGAAACAGGATAAAACACTTATATTTTAAAATAGTTGTGAAGCAGGATGCTTGGGATGGATGTTCCACACAGCCATAGACTTGTTGCTCAAGATCTCAAAAAAAAAATCACCCCTAAGCTGGGGCTACCCATGAAAAAAATAGGTTGGTCTCTCATTGTCCACTCACAACTTAGAAAAATCCCACAACTCACTGGTATTCTCCTACAACTATCCCAATTTTCCACCATCTCAATCTCTATTTTGTACCAGGGAATCCAAAGGAAAGGGGTGCATTGTACAGAGATTTTTGTACAGTCTTTGCAGTCATGTACACGGGTCACATTGGAGACAATCGTGTCTATGCGGGCATTCTTAAGGGTAGGCGTGTATCCCTCCAAAAACATGCATATTTGGGTTGTACAATAGATCATACATTTCATATTTTGTCTACACTTGTATTTATTTCAGCGGGCCACTATCCCTATTATGGGAGCCCTGATTTTCACATAATAAAGTCATTCTCAGCACGAGCTTTCCCTCCTGGGTTTTTCCAAGGTTATCTACCAAAAAATATTGGTAGAATGAAAATGAATGGCCACCCAAATGGTAGGATTCATTAGCATCCATTTTCATCATACAATAAGTGTCAAATACAATATTTTATTTATTATAACACTGGTTCGTTTAGCCACCCTAATGTTACCATTCATTAGCATCCATTTTCATCGTACAATAAATTTTAAATACACTATTTTATTTATTACAAGATTTTAAATACATTTTTTTATTTGTTTTAACACCGGTTAAGTTACGGTTCGGTCACCCTAATGCTAGGATTCATTAGCATTCGTTTTCATCCTACAATAAATTTTAAATATAATATTTTATCTGTTACAAGATTTTAAATACAATTTTTTATTTACAATAGCACTGATTAGTTATCGTTCGGACACCCTAATGGTAGAATTCATTAGCATCCATTTTCATCCTACAATAAAATTTAAATATCATATTTTATTTATTAAAAGATTTTAAATACAATTTTTTATTTATAATAAAATTCTCTTGGTTATTTTATTCTTAGATCGGGATTTATGAAATAAGGAGTTATTATTTCATTTCATGTCAAGTTTTACAAACTCGGTGTAATTTGTTTTTTAAATAAATCG
>JASDQU010394715.1:0-10195 GCA_032191745.1 Picea mariana | reverse complement strand
TTTTCATCGCACATACAGCATCTACGTCGTAAGTTTTTGTCTTAGCATAAATTTTCGTCACTATTTCCATGCTTTTGTGTCGCAACTTTCCACAATTGTTTTTACATTGCGATGACACGTGGAGAGCTAATTTCGTCGTTGTTTCCACGAACACCTAGTTCGTGGATATAGCGACGAAAAAAATTCTTGGCTTTCATGGAAATTGCGAGGAATAAGTGTGGCAATAGCAACGAAAAACTGTCGCAAATTTGGTCATATGTACTAGTGAGAGCAGCGCAGTATTCAACAAGATCTAATACATCCAACACTTTAGCACATAGAAATAGGTCAGATATATCATTCATTCATATTACTAAGCACTAAGCTATTATATCAGATGCATGTAACATATATCATTGGACTAATCATACATCACATCAATAACATAATAACTATAATGCACAAAGCAACCACAACACAAGATATACGTGGTTCACCCCAGTGTGGGGCTACATCCACCAACTCTTCTCTTCTTTATTGTCTGCTTTCAATCTTCTACAAGAACAAAACCACGGGAACCCACTCCATGTAGGACAGGAGATCTGCATGCACCTCACCAAATCCTCCTTCCTCGAGATAAGTTTTAGCACAAAGCCTTCTTGCAATCTGCAAACAAGCTTCCTACAATAACTTGCACTTAGCTCTGCAAGTTATTAACACACAGTATGTGCAAAGCCTCTAGATCTGCACTAAGCCAATTCTACTAGCTCTCTCCACTACTTTCTTACATCGCCTAGATATCTATTTATACATTAAAAAATATCATAAACATGGGTAAACCCATGGGTCGACATCCCATACCTGTTACATAAACCCTAAACCCAAAAATTCCCTAAGAAGGGGTTGAGATCCCGGGATCTCTGCTTCGCCTTCGACTAGCCTATCGAAGTCCCAAAATTAGTCAAACGTGATCAAGGTTCTCCAAAACTTGGTCAAGGGACAACAATAATCTTAGTGAAAAAAGACAGTGATTGTGTATCAACTAATCAACCAATTCAATGTTGAGCCTCCAATTCGGCCTGGCAATGATACTTAGCACACATAGTGTATAACCCTTGTGGCTCTCCAATCAAGCAACCACAATGTTGAAGTGAAGACAGGTCCAAGAGAGAACCAAATAACCCATTGCACAACCTTTAATGGTGAAAACAAACCAATGCTTAAGTGAACAGAACGCAGTGACATAGAGCGCCTCCAACCATTAAACCCACAAAATCCAAAGACTGGATATAGCGACGAATGCGTGAGGATATCTCGGAACCCAAGACCAAACAAAAACCCTCCAACTAAACCAGCAAGGATAACAGAGAGCCCTTATGGCTTCTAACACCCAAGATGGCCCAATACACTGTAACTTCAGACATTATCATAGAGAAAGCCAGCAACAATTCATTCCAAAATCGCAATTTTACATAATCTCAATACTTAAGAAAAGCATAACCCATACATTCAAGGCAATATCTATTTCATAAACAGAGCAAAATCATGGATGGCCAAAAAAAGACATACTTGTAATCCAAGCACTTTAAACGCGAACTGGTCAAACGATTCCTCCATGCTTGAAAATCGGAGCATAACCCTAGCAACAAGCTCAAACAATATCCTGACTAGGGTGGCGGCCAACGGAAGGAGTAAAGGTGGCGTGTAGTAAATGCACGTTGCCTCCACCCACAATTCATTAACTCATCAGTACATGCCAACAAGATTTTCATTAACACCATTAAATTAAACTCTGCATTGGAATATGCATCTATTACTTGTCAAATGCACCATCCACATCATATCTCCCATTTCCAACTTGACCATATTACATATCAACCATATAATCCAATAACCATATATTGAATCATCCAAATAGCGTGATCCACATCAACTTATGCCATAACATAATCACCATTGCATATCAACTATATAACTCAAGAACAAAATCACATAGCTATTAACTTAGTAGCTAGGATAACAACAATCCCCCCAAAAAAATCGATGCACATAGTATAGTACATAGCATAGTTTAAATTCTTCCCTTTTCATTTATTGCATTTCTTTTCATTTCTTTCTAATTGCTTGTGTGTTTTTTGTTTTTTTCCAACTGCCTTTTATGTATTATTACTAACATGTATGTTGTGCAGGTGTCCCAAGAACAGATAAAAATGGTACAAATGAATAGCATAGATTTTTGTAACATAATAACCAATACTTCATAATTCCAATCCATAGCTAATAAAAACAATATCTCATCAACCATGTAAGCAATGTCGAACATGAGCACAAAAATCAAATAAGGACCAGACTTGATCTCCAATATACAAGGCAGTCCCACCTACTAGTATTATTTAGCTTTTATAATAATAGCCTTTAGCAACACTTTGCGGGGAAAAATTCATTGACGATTTCAATCGTCAACAAACTGACGGTTCCACGGCGAATTTTTTTTTCAATAGATTTAGAACTCATAACTCGTGGTTTCGTGGACCAAAAACAATAGGTCAAGAAGATATAATCAAGAAGATTATGCAACAGGGGGAGGTGAGCGGATTTAATGGAAAGATGATCGGGAATTTGGTAATAATTCATGAAAATTGTTAAGTATGAGGGGTTTTTACCACTATATTCATAATCATTCGACTGGAATATGCTCTCAACTTTAAGGAGAAAAACTTTTAGACTTTCTCTTAAAATCTCAATGGATGAAGAAATGGCAAGAAGAAGTGGGAGATAACCAATTATTTACAAGACAACAGTGGAAATATATAACAATTTCAAGGGTCCTTCATAGGAGACATCATAACAGTTGTGTAAGCTTGATTGTTATTGACTAACAATGCTTATCAGGAGTGTCACTGTGGCAGAATTGATCCAACATCTTATTTTGACCAAATTAACTAAAATATGATAAGGACAAAAATCATAAAAGAAGTAACAATGCTAAAATTAAAATAGCAGCAATAAAAGACAAAAATGAAGACAACAACAAGAAAAATCTTTACTCAGAAAGATGAAGTCAAACAGAAAAGAAGCATAAAAAAAATAAAGCAGAGCTAGGCTACTAGTATACAAAAAATCTAGACAGCATTAGAACTTTTCACGTCGGTACCTCGCAATATTTCAAGCGAGGGTTGTTAGCATTGTAGGAAAAAAATTGCTCCTATAAATATTTTAAGATATAAGAGTTAGTGTCCAAGACAAAATCAATTTGGAAAGGACCGAACACTTTGAAATCTGATGTAATCATCAGTCCCTTGACGCACACAATTATATCATCAAGATAGATATGGAGACTGACCAATTCATCGAAAGTTGTGTGCATAGGTCTTTTAAAAGAAGTACATGTATCAAGTAAGCTAGAAGTTGGCATTGGTAAGACATGGTACCCCCATGAGTGATAAGAGTGGTTTTGTGAGCATCTTCCCCTTTTACCTTGATTTTCTTGCACCCACACAAACTGTCAAGTAAGGGCCCTAACTGTGACTCTACAACCTGCTGCAGAACCATTTCCATACTGAGAGGAGGAAAAGGATTTCTCATAATAGCTTTCCTAAAAGTTCAAAGATTAATAAATATTCTAATATTATTAGTGGTCCTTGAAACAGGTTCCCAATTGGATACCCATTCAGGGTGGACTGAAAAAAACCTCCCAGCCTTTAAGAATTTTTCCAACTCCCTTTTAAAAGTTGCTTTAAATGCAGATTTAATAGATCATTGTTCTTGCATAATTGGTTTCATGCCTTCCTTGATGGGAATAGAATTTTGTAAAAGACCAGGATCAAAACCATGAAGATCCTTATAAGGCCAAGAAGAAACCTTTCGAAATCCACCAAGTAGCTTGGAAAACTTCATTTTTTCATTACCAGAACATTGAGTATCTATGTTATCATTCTTTGGATATTCGAGTGCCACAATGTTTGAGGAGATGGTTTCACCCACCGTCATTAGTAACTCCTCTTCTTCTTGTTTTTCTTTATAGCCTACAACACTCAATGAAAATGAACCATCAAGAGGATTCAAGATCTTAGTAATCTTATTGTTTTCTATAGAAATAATTTCCTCGGGCTTAAGGGGTTCATCTTGAATGAAAGAACAAATGCTCTTATTGTTAGGGAGGGCCTGCCAAGATTCTACATTGTTAGGGATATATGGACGATATAGAGGTTGAAGAGAACAATTAAGCCTATGAGGCAAAAGTTGTTGATTAGGATAAGCTGCAAAGACAGCTAACCGACCAACCATTGAATTCAACTCCCTCTTAACATGAGTGATGTTAAAGGATAAAAGGTTCAAGACAAGCGCCCAAACAGTTTGGGAGTATCGTTCCATTAGCTTCTTTCTAGGAGGGAATATTTTTCATATCAAGTTCACAACAAGCTCAGAATATCTGAAAATTGAAAGGTGACCACAACCAAGATTAAGGGCGTTTTCAATGCCTAATAATAAAGCTTTGAACTTAGTGATATTGTTTGTACAGGCAAATTCTAACTTGTAAGACAGATTATAAATTTTTCTTGCAGAGGAAACCAAGATAATTCCATCCCCATTACCTTCGTTAGAGCGTGAACCATCAAAGTGCATGTGCCACATATAATCTTCTAAATTGATTTGTTCCAAAGGAATATTATCCTCTTCAACAAAGATGGAATACACTCCCAGGTCCTCTTCGATACAGTTTACGCTAGATTGTGGAACACTCTCTATATAGGGTGAAATTCTTCCCTCTATAAGGATTATAACGTTCTTACTGTTCGGAGGAACGGATAAATGTGTCCCATCGAGTGAGAGGTATCCACCTGTTAAGGCTTTCCAAACTCTCTCCAAGATAATTAAGTAATTTCTTACAGGCATATCAATTACCTGAATGTTGAGGGTTTTTATTATCTCGGGATGAGCGCAAAAAACCAAGGTCACATACTTAATCTCACCTATGGTTGTTTGTTTTAGACTATTATGGGAGAGCATGCTTCTGGCATTTTCATTTGTACAAGACAAGACTAGCTCTTCCATAATAATCTTCGACATCACACTTGGGCCTGAACCACCATTAATGAGGCAACAATGGGAAATCTTATCCATAATCTTTACAAAAATATAAAAAGGGGTATTTTTTACAAGATATATAAAGTTATGTACACCTACTTTATTTACAGAAGAATCCTCTTTGTTTACCTCTTCAGAAGTATTGTTTACAACGGAAGATTTTCCTTCCATGAATTGTTTCAGATGCATATGTTGTTCAGGGACAACAACCATGTCTAGGAGGGTTGCATCTGCTTTGATGTTGGCCAACTGATTCAAGATAGTGTACTTGGAAGAGGGGAGAATGGGAGTGACTCCTTAACTCTTAGGAACCTTAGGAACTCGGAGAGCAGTAGTGGTTGAGGATGAGCTTGGGCCAGAATAAATGCAAGGAGGATCAAATTTTCCCTTGGGAGTATAGGTATTGTTCCTAGTGTTGATGACCATGACATCCTCTGGCTCTGCAAAATCTAGGACAATGATAGTAGCTTCTAGTATTTTACCAAATATCTTATCTCTGGCATTCTTCTTTACCTCACATTTGGTTTCCTCGTGGTGTTCCTCACAAAATTTACACCAACTCCGAGGTAGGATAGCTTTAGGCTGAAAATTATTTTCAATTGGATTTCTAAAGGGGGTGTAGAAGAGGATGAATCTCTAGGGGTGAGAGGGGAGACAGTACCCTTCCACTCAAATTCTATCATACGGTTGTTCATATCTTGTACCAGATGTAAGAGAGCATACATGTATGTATTTCTAACTGATTCTCCCTGGAGAAGACCAGTTCTTTCAAGTTGTTCTTCATACTCTGAATAAGCATGGAGAGCGGAACCGATATTATCAATGTATTTTTCCTCAAGCCTATGACGTTAGGGGGGAAGCAATGCATTGTAGTAATGCATGAAAGCGGCTTGGTTCTGAGGGTGGATAAGTTCAGTGATTTGATTGTATAACTTGGTGAAACGTAAGTTGAAAGACCTGATGGTCTCACCATATTTATAGGTGACGTTATTGTATTCCCTTAACTTCTCAGCGGGGATTTTGGATTGCCCATAAGTGGATCAGAACCAATAGATTAACTCCTCCCAAGTAGACAGAATCATAGGATGAAGGTCAAATAAATCGGTCGTCGCCTTTCCTTCCAAGGAATTGACGAACAAGCGCATGAAAGTGTCATTGTCGCTGGCCCCTATGTTATGACAAGCATTAGAAAATGCCACCAGGTATTTTTTTGTATTGACAGTGTTATTTCCTGAAAACTTAGGCAGGTGATCTTTAAACTTTGGAAGTGGGCGAGTAGTAGGTGTTAGGTTAAGAGGAGAGGACACATGCCATGGGGTAGTTGTGGTGTTTTCTTCAAATTGAAAAAGCCCATATTTTTTAATGAATTTGGTGGGGTTCGTGGTAGATTGTATAGGGATATGGTATCTATACGATATCAATCACTGATGATGATGAATATTGAGAATATGGAGCACTTCCAATGCCACCAGAGCCACCACTAGATGCCATCTTGTGGATGATAGATGAGAGTCGGAAGAAAGACGAATTGGATGAATCAGATAACGTTCTCCTTAGAGTACTTTGTTGGGTAGATAACACAATGTTTCTTCTTCCTATTTCAAAAATAGGATTGTTTTCAGATGACAAGCCTCTGCTTCTTCTAGAAGCACAAGAATCTAAGGACATGAAAGAAAGGCCAAAACTAAAGAAACGGAAACGTTACTGCTTATTTCTAGGTTGTCTATGTCTAGCTTCCAATTGTTATTGGGCACTAATATCTCGTTCAATTGCTTCCCAAGAATGGTTAAGCTCGGCACAGGTGTTGGCAGTGTCTAAGATGGTATTAAACAGGTTCAAACCAATGTTGGTATGATCTTGAAGGTCAGGCTCAATATTTGGTTTCCGTGCAATAGGAACAGTCATTAAGAATAAAACAATCAAAGAATCAAACATCAGAAAAAGAAATATGTATCGATAAAAATCGAGTATAAAAATTAACCAGAGAGATATTGAAGATCTCCCCAGTATGGTCGCCAAATAAATGTTGAGGAAAAGATATGAAATGATCATACTCAATCATTTTTGGACCTTGCTTGTCTAAAGCAAAGTAGATGGGAATATCACCCTATGTTTATAGCCAACAAAAATAACATCCTAACTCACAAGTATTAATTATGAGTGCTTAGGCTAGTCTTTTTTCAATAAAAAGCTTGCTGGAAATTTACTTTTTATTTAATTTTCTGAACATATAAATTGCTTAAATGAATGTAAAGATAGAAGTAAAGTCACCAAGATGATAATCGAGACAGATGAGACATAAAGAAATCCTTTATTTCATTCAAATTCACCAAAGAGTCATTTTCTTTACAAAATCTCATGCATAAATTTTGGACCAAAGTCAAACTTAGACATCCCCGATGGAACATACAAAAGGACCTATGACATAAAACCAAAATTGAACTCTAAAATATGGATTAGCTTGCCACAGATTGTTTCCCACTCGACTCTGCACAATAGCCTTTGTCAGTCATGAAAATTAATTCACAAACAGACAAGTCTACACAGACTATCAAAGATAGATCAACACCTCTGAAAAACAAGTGTCTGAATGATGTGATCCAGCCCTTAATATTTTTGTCTACAATAAGACCATGCTATCATAAAAGAGAATTAGGCTTGTGATGAATAAATGAATGAATGAAAACTGAACTATCTCATCATAAACTCAAAGAGCAAGCCTTAGTATGCTTCTTCTTCTATCCTCCTTTTGTTCCTCCCTTTCCTTTTTCTTTTAAACAAATTAGAATTGGTTGAAGTAGTTGAACCAACTCATTAGTTAAGTTAATTAAAAGACCCAACCAACTTTAGTTAGGGGGGGAATTAATAATCATAATAAGGGTTATAAATAAATAATAACTAATAGGTGGGACCCCTTGTGACTCCCTTTAGCTCATAACAATCATAACATAACTATTTAGTTAAGAAAAACACACCTCCTTGTGACTCCCATCCACATATTCACATTTGACAATTTAGTTCATGATATTTGAAATTATTTTCAAAAAAAATGTTACTCATGTATCCAAAATAAAACATGTTGTCCAAAAATACATGAAGTCAATTGTCATCAATAATAGACAAAATAAAACTCAAAATCCATATTTCCCACTCTGTGATGCAATATTTCCTTAATTGTTGTTGTCACCTTTCGATTTTCCTAAATTTTCCTTTGGTTGCGCTGAGTTTTTAGGCCTAATCTCACTAATCGTGTGGGAACAATCGTCCCTCAAATGCATTCGAGAAGACACGGATTTTTTAGAGCCATTGAAGGGTGAGGAAGGGGCAGCAGTGGCTTTTCCTTTGGCAAGGGCATGGTGGGCCTTAGTTTTTATTCTCTTGCTAGCATGGGAGGATTGCACTGGAGAGTGGTCAAGGGAAGCTTGTAAAATGGGGTTAATAGGTAGAGGAGAAGGCAAGGACAAATTGGGTCAGCCACGATGTTGGGAGACTGTCGTGTGGAAAATCTCCTGCCATCCATCATTTTTAGGAACCTCGGGTTGTAATGAGATGTGAAGAGGTACGGGGATACCAGGGGCTTGCGGGACTTGGAAAGGAGGCCTTTCAAGCCTAGGTTGGACCACTCCCTACCCAATCCAGTTGAAAATTATAGCCTGAAACAATTGGCCAAGATCTTATGAGTCAGCATCAAAATGTATGGAGAACCTTGGCCTACATTGTTGATTAAGGTTGGTTGTCATTGATGTCAACCCTTGAAGAAATCCCCACAGCACAAAGGCTGGGTAATGGACAGAATATTATTTGATGTAAAGATGACTCGTTATTGTCTTTTCATGGTTGATAATAAGTAGAAATAGATGAACTCCAAAGTAGTCCCCTTATGGTGAAATCCCTAACAGGAAGATGCTTTGCGGATTGAGTTATCCTAGAAGTATGGTTAGAGAACCCATGATTATTTGTGGAATAATGAGATGAACACCAATGAATTTTTCAGTGAAAATATCCTAGATGGATAGTGTTTTTCATGTCATTTCCGGTGGTATGTGGAACGTCACATAACTCCTCACGGTTAGAGAGTTATGGCCATGAGAAGTTGGAGAACCCAGGTTTGGGTAATGGACCCAAGTTTGTTTGATGGATAACGATATGAGTTTTGATATAGTTTCAAGTAATACTATTCTATATGAATAGTACATGTCATTCCATTTCTGGTGGTATGTGGAACGTCACATAACTCCTCACGGTTTGAGAGTTGTGGCCTTACGAAGTTGGAGGACCCTCATATGTCATCTAGAAGCCCCAAAAGGTCAAAGTAGTCAAAGTGGTTTAAGAGATTTTAAAAGGTAAATAATAAAGTGAAGTGATGAGTGCACTATAATTCAAATTGAATACAAAATAAACTAATTCAATAGAAAATTTAATGAAGAAATTAGAAGTGGGTCAACCCTAAAATAAGGAAAGTGGGCAAAGTGACCTAGAAGATGTTTTTAAGGAAGCTACTTGGAGAGTATAAATAAGAGGCAAGGCTCTCTCATTTAAGACACAATTGACAATATTGAATACCTATAGGTGTATAAGGCAACCAAAGTATATCTAAGCCCAATTTCTGAGGAAAGTGAAGAAAAGAAGGCCGGAATTCAAGGAAGGATAAATTCTTTTGATGATGCTTTCTAAGGTATGTTTTTTTCAGGTCATCTCACCATTTTTGCAATAAAAAAATTTCTCGAATGATTCAAGCAGTAAAATTTCTATTCCATTGAGGAAACATATCCAATTATCTGTGGTAAAAAAATTCAGCGTGTGGGTCATTGTATTTTTGGAGTTACAATCCGTGGAAAATAGGTTTGTGGCTAGTCCTGAAACTAGTCAAAAATAGGTGTTTCGAGTAACAATGCCATAACTTCTTCATAAAATATCCAAGTTAAGTAAGACCAAATGTCTTGGTTAGAGTACAGTATGTAGTATGTTGTGTAATAGTTTCAGATCAATTAAACAAATATTCTGTGTGGGGAACTCTCTACAAGGTCGCTCTCTAGAATAAGCCAGAATTCAAAAAGGTGTGCCATTTTTTCCATAACTCCTTTTCTGAGAGGTTACATGTAGTCACCCCTGGTGTAATTTCATAAAA
>JASDQU010394712.1:0-10868 GCA_032191745.1 Picea mariana | reverse complement strand
ATAGAAGGATGCCATATGGAGAGGCCAAAAGCATCATAGATGTATGGTATGTGCCCACTTTCAAAGCGAACTTACATTTTGTGCATGAAATTACTAAACAGAACTTTGAGGTTGTTTTTGATGGTAGAGATTGTGAAATTCAATATCAATCTAGATAGTATGAAGCAGTTCCAAACGTGGTCGAAAAGAATGGACTATATATGCTGGATGTGGTACTGCTCAAACAATAAGTAATGGTGGCTCTAGATAAACAAGTAGAGACAAATATTATTGGCATGAAAGGCATGGGACTTTGAGTTTTTCAGACCTTGGGCCTTTACATAGGAAAAAAAAATGGTTTCTGGTTTCAGTGTATGAAGGGTGTATTGCATAGCGAAAAAATTGGTTTGAGTGTATGAAGAGTGTAAAGCATAGCGAAAAAATTGAGACAAGAAGAACTTGTAAAACAACATGATTACTAGATCTAGTTCATAGTGGTCTAGGTGAATCAATGCTGACTCAAGCAATGGGAGGTATTAGGTACTTTATGATTTTTATTGATGAATTTTTCAAAAGAATTTGGGCTTATTTCTTGAAGAATAAGCTAGAGACATTTTTATAAAATCATTTAAGAAAGATGTAAAAGTTGAGTGTGGTAGGTAAATTGTGGGAAATTTTTCAAAAGAATTTGGGTTTATTTTTTGAAGAATTCTTAGAATAGATTATGCCAGTGAGTATACCTATGGGGATGTATGGGGACTTTTAGAGGTCTAATAAGATGCACAATGTCAAGAGGCAACAAAAAAAACAACCTACTTTGCAGCAAAATGGGGTGGCCTAGAGCTAGAATTGCACTAGGTTTGGGAAAAAGCAATCAACTCAACAATACATGTGGTGAATATAGTGTTTGGGCAAAAGCAATCGACTCAACAATACATGTGTTGAATAGATCATCAACTGAAATAGTCAGTGGGAAGACTCTAAAGAGTGTGCTCAATTAAGAAATTTCATATTCAATATTTAAATTTTTTTTAGATGCAAGGCCTTTATACATGTTCGTAGAGAAATTAAGAACGAGAAATTAAGAGCAATAAGTTGGAGAACAAAGGTAAGAAATGCATCTTTATTAACTACAATGAGGTGTCAAAAGCATACAAACAAAGAAATTAAGAGTAATAAGTTGGAGGACAAAGGTGATAAGTGCAATGAGGTGTCAAAAGCATACAAGTTGTTTTATCTAGTTGATAAGAAGTGTTAGATAATGCACATACACAATAAAAGAATACTTAGCAAAATTTAAATCCTATAGTTCCTTTGCTTAATTTTTCATAAACTATTTTATGGGGTTACATGAAAAAAATGACAATTTATTATAATTCCAAAATAATTAATGTCATATATATTAAATATAACATATGATTTTATTAACATAAACCACTTTATTAAACTAAAGTATAACTTAATTTTAATTAAAATATCACCATGGTTTGCTACTTTAATGGTCATATAGAAACAAAACATTTGTCCCACGATAGAAATTTATTTGGACCACATGCATTGAAGATGTTTGCAACCTACCTCTAAAATTCACTAAAAAAAATAGATTTTGAAGTTTTCACCAAATGAAAAGCAATGCTAACTGCATAACATATAGTTAAAACTTAAAATGGTTGAAGTCAAACAAGTTATCTCACAAATCACTTGATTGGCCATTACCTATTTAGTTAGATGAGAGTCAGTTATTGGTACAGGTGTGTTATACACCTTACAATCCTATAGTGGAGTAGGTAATGATTGTTGAGCAGTACCAGGGAATAAATGATGAGCAATAGCAGGGAATAAGTGTTGAGTAGTGGCAACGAATAAATGTAGATCACTAGCAGACAATGAATGCTACGCTACAATGGTTGGTCAATTAATTGTTGGTGGTTTCTAGCATATAGAATTGGAAAATCATAAATGGTTTATGGTTTTGTTATGCTTATTTATTAAGTGCCAGGGTTGGAAAAAAACAATGTGTGTGAGTTTTAACTTACTGTTATGTTGCTGAAATTTATCTAGAATCCTTATGTTGTTGGTGAACACTCTTGTTCAAAACATGGAGACTTTGTAATGTATTGTAACCATTTAGTTGTTGAATAATACATTGAGCGTACTTTAGAGTGTGGAGTTTTTCTCCTTGATGAGTTTTCCATAGGAAATCATTGTGTAAAGGTTTGTTATTTCTTTCATTTGTTTTTTTCTTTTCATCTACAACTATTTGTTTAAAGTTTTTTGCATATTCTTTCCTCATTGGTTAGTGGAGGAAGTGTATTCCGCACGTCTACTTCTTTCATTTGGTATTAGAGCTTGATCACCTCAAATCCAAAGTGTAAGGGACAAGGTTTTTAAATCTAATCTTGGTTTGAGTGGGATCTTGCACAGAAGGAAATATTGTTGCAGGGAAATGGCAAGCATGTCTAAATTAGAAATGGAGAACATTAATGGCACTAACTTTGAGCTGTGGAAGTTCTAGATGGAGGATCTTCATAGATTGAGATCTACGAGTTGCAATATCTAGAACCAAACCTGTTGGTATGAAATATGAAGAGTGGGTGGTGTGGACAAAAAGATGAGAAGATTTATCAAAGGCTATGTTTGGTTGTTTCAATATTATTGAATGCTTCTGAAGAAAAAAACATAACAACTCTCTCAAACATGTTGAGGGATTTGTATCAAGTCAAATCCTTGATGATGTAGGAGCATCGCTATCAAATCAAGAAAAGCGAAAGTGGAAGCGAAATTGACACCTCAACACTTTGAAAGAACCAAACCAACTCTTAACCAACTTGGTAGCAGTGTGGAGATTTTTTGAATTTCTCGTTAATTAAATTAGTTGTATGTAAAGTCGGGCCACCGTTTGAATTGACAGATCATTGTAAATCCTTACACGACTATAAAATATTACAGGTGTAGGATATTAGCCCTTATTAGTCATTAGGTTGCATTTAATTAAGCTGAGTAGGTAACCGTTGGAGTAGAAGGTAATAGAACTTAGATAGAAGGAAGAAGAGCGAAGGAAGTTCTCTCGGTCCTTAGACAAGTTTTTCATTTTGTGTCTGTAAGAGATAGCAATTGTAATCATGTGTTTTTTGGAATGAATAGAACAGAGGAGGATTTATCTAATTGTACAGTGTTGATATTGTTTTACAGTTTTACTGTTGTTATGAGTTTTGTGAATGTATGAGGTTCATGGTGAATGAATGAATTCATGAAGAATTGAATAAGTTTTAATTGTTTCTCTTCTGTAAGTTTATGCAAGGAGTGCACGTGAGAGAGTCTTTAGACTCGAAGCTCATAAGAGATAGTGTAGAAATTTTGTATGCAAAGGGTGCATATTAAGCACAAGGAGTGCGTATGTGAAGTCTTTGACTTGGAGAAAATGTTGGAGAAATAACTCGGTTTTTCTCGTAAGACAGTGAAGAGTTCAGTTGCAAGGAGTGCACAGGACTAGAAATGGACTAAGTGTCGAAGAAACCCCTTTGAGGAATTCAAAGTTCGAAGGAGGAATAAGTACAGAGGATTTAGCGGGAGAAATCCTTCAAAAGAAGAAATTTTGAAGGCTGGACAAGATAAAGAGTTAAGATCCATCCAGGAGGAGCCGAACCATTTAAGACTGTTAGATTTTGGAGAAATCGCGCACTGGTTAGTCGCGAGGATCTTTCGGAAATTTGCGAATCGAAAGATTTGAAGTGAAGAGGAGTGAAAACCTCTGAAGCACGAAGTCGCGAAGTGGATCTCGACCGTTGGTTGCGGGAGAGATAAGGACCATCAATTATCTAGGGAGAATTCGCAATTCGAAAATCGAGAGTTGTGGAGTGGAGTGTGTTAAGGATCTTGAAGGAAGGAATCCGAAGAGATCATAACTGTTGGTTGTGGATCATTAAGAATTGTTGATCTGATCCGAAGATTTCACGTATTCGGACTTCGGAAGAATCGTGAAAAGAAGAGCGTGGATAACGCGAAGTGCGAAGTTGCAAAGCACTTAAGGAGCTAAGCCCGGGGTCATAGCCCGAGGTCGTATGTGATTGCCTCCAGAAACAAAAGTTTAGCGTCGAATTCGATTTCAAAGAAACAGGGGCCTAAGTGAATTATTTCAGAGGACAAGTAAAAACCCGAAGAGCTAATCCAGCTCAAGAGTTTAAGATCCTAGACCGGGAGGTCGCATAGCCCTTTGGAGAGAAGGGGGGTCTGCACCAAGTGGTATCAGAGCTTGAAAAAGCTCGAAGTTGTATTCTGTGTGTTAGAAATAGTTGAAATAATGTCACCATGGATATGCATAGATCCACCTATAGTAAATCATGCTATAGGAAGAGAAATGAGAGAGCTTCGCGCAAGGTTGGAAGCGATGGAAGCAATGCAAAGGAGAACACCTGTCGTTGGAGACGTCAGTGATGCAGAGAGTGAAGCAATAGAAGTTGAAGAAGCTACAGGGGAAGATGCAGCCGAAGAACGCGTATTGAAAACTGTTGTGAAGTTGGGAGCTAGAGCAAAGATAGACGTCCCAATGTATGAAGGTAACTTGGATGCCGAAGAGCTATTGGACTGGATAAGGTCCATGGACAAGTATTTCGACTATGAAGATGTCGATAAAGGAAAGAAGGTGAGACATGCTGTCACCAGATTAAAGGAACATGCAACACTGTGGTGGGATGAGTTGCAGGCAGAGAGGAGGAGCCAAGGAAAGCAGAAGATAAAGAATTGGGATAGAATGGTGGCCAAATTGAAGGCTAAATTTATACTTAAGGATTACCAGATAAATCTATTCAGGAAGTTGCAGAACCTGAGACAGAGGAGTATGATAGTGAAAGAGTACACAGAAGAATTTTATAGGCTGAATATTAGGATTGGACAAAGGGAGAAGAATGATGAAAAAGTTTCCAGGTATATAAATGCCTTAAGGTATGAAATCCAGGATGATATTAGCATGATGACCATAAGGACAGTGGAAGATGTTTATCAGATTGCACTGAAGGCGGAAGAAAAGTTGGCCAGGAACTAGAGTCAGCGAAACAAAAGTAGAGGCTCAAATAGAGGTAAGGGGATTGTTTATGATAAGGCATCGAAAACTAAGGATGAGAATGAGAAATCATATGGTCACTTTGAAAGGGGAGAAAGTTCCCAAAGAAGACCATGTGGTGGGAGAAATTCTTTTCCTCGAGGAAGAGGAAGAGGTAGAGGAGGTGGAGTTAAATGTTATGCCTATGGAAAGACAGGACACATGTCTTGGGAATGCCCCGAGAGGAAGAAAGAAGGAGGAGGAGAAGCACACATTTCTGAAGCTCAGAAGAATGTGGAAGCAGAGGCGGTAGAAGGAGGACATAACCTTATGATGAGGAAAGTTCTTCTAAAGCTAGAGAAAGAAATAGAAGACTTAGTTCAGCGAAAAAGGTTGTTCAGGACTGCTTATAAAACAAAGGACAAAGTTTGCAAGATGATTATAGACAGTGGGAGTACTGATAATTTAGTATCTACAGAAATGGTGGAGAAGCTGGAGCTAGAGACAACTGCACACCCAAGCCCGTATAAAGTATCGTGGTTGCAAAAAGGACATCAAGTAATGGTAAGTCAACAATGTAAAGTTGAATTTAAAATAAGAGGTTATAAAGATGAGATTCTGTGTGATGTAATTCCTATGGATGTTTGCCATATTTTGTTGAGGAGATCATGGAAGTTTGATAGGAATGCCATTCATGATGGGAGGAAAAATGGTAGAACCCACATGTTGTTTCCAATAGAAGAGAAGAAAAAAAGGGAAGAATCCAGCACACGAATACGTCTCATGAGTGGAAAGGAACTCTTGAAGGAGATCAAGAAAGATCAAGAAATGCAATTTGTTGTAGTGAGGAAGACAAGAGTTATCCTTACCAATACTTCCATGGATGATTTACCTGAAGAAATCCAGGAATTGTTAGAGAATTTTTTTGACATAGTAGTGGATGAGTTACCTCACTCATTACCACCCATTAGGAGTATCAACCACCATATCGACTTGATTCCAGGAGCCAGTTTACCAAACAAAGTAGCGTATAGGTTGACACCTCGAGAGAATGAAGAGGTTAAGAATCAAGTTCAGGAGTTGTTGGATAAAGGTTTAGTGAGGGAAAGTCTAAGCCCATGTGTCGTGCCAACTGTATTAAGTCCAAAGAAGGATGGAGGATGGAAAAAGTGTACAGATTCCAGAGCCATCAATAAGATTACCATCAGGTATAGGTTCCCTTTACCCAGGATGGATGATTTGATGGATTGTTTGAGTGGAGAACCCTATTTTTCAAAAATAGACTTGAAAAGTGGATATCATCAGATAAGAATGAGAGAGGGAGATGAATGGAAGACAACATTCAAGACAAATGAAGGTTTGTTTGAATGGCTAGTCATGCCATTTGGATTGACAAATGCTCCAAGCACATTTATGAGGTTGATGAATGAGGTACTGAAAGACTTCATAGGTAAATTTGTCATTGTATATCTGGATGATATATTAGTTTTCAGCAAAACAGGGGAAGACCATTTAAAGCACTTGACATTAGTGATGAGGAGATTGCAGCAAGAAAAGTTGTTAATAAACTTGAAGAAAAGTTCTTTTATGAAGACAAAACTCATATATTTGGGTTCTGTGATTTCTTCAAATGAATTGAAGATGGATCCATAGAAGGTGAGAGCAATCAAAGAATGGTCGTCACCAAGAAGCATATTTGAGGTGAGAAGTTTCCATGGGTTAGCAAGTTTTTATAGAAAGTTTATCAGAAATTTTAGTGGTATATGTGCACCCATAATGGACACTGTGAAAAAGAAACATAAGTCTTTTAATTGGACAGAGGAGGCTGAGAAAAGCTTCAGAGTGTTGAAAAAGAATATAACAAAACAACCAATTCTGGTTTTACCAGATTTTGGAAAAACATTTCAGGTAAGATGTGATGCAAGTGGAATAGCCATTGGAGCAGTCTTGAGTCAAGATAATAGGCCAGTTGCTTATTTCAGTGAGAAGTTGAATGACAGCAAGGAGAAATATTCTACATATGACAAGGAGTTTTACGCAATGATTCAAGCTTTGAAGAAATGGAGACATTATTTAATTCCAAAGGAGTTTGTCTTGTATAGTGATAATCAAGCTTTGAAATTTATTACTAGGCAAGAGAAGTTGAATTAGAGGCATGCTAAGTGGGTAGAATTCATGTAGAATTTTACTTTTGTCATTAAACATATTTCTGGAAGTGCTAATAAAGCTACAGATGCTTTGAGCAAGAGGAGTTTGGTTATACAGGAATTCCAAGTGAAGACCTTAGGGTTCGAGCACCTTAAGGAAATGTATCAGGAAGATCCATATTTTAAGCAGGCTTATGAAGCATATGCAAATCCTTTGTTGAGGGATAACAATTCATGGGCATAATATTTAATCCAGGATGGATTGTTGTTTAAAGGAAGTCAATTGTGCATACCAAGATGCTCAATGAGAGATAATTTGTTGAAAGAAAAACATTGTGGAGGTCTAGTCAGACATTTAAGTCAAGACAAAACATTTGCGCAACTGAATAGTTTGTATTATTGGCCAGGTATGAGGGCAGATGTGAAGAAATTTGTAGACCGATGTAAGATTTTTCAACGTGCAAAAGGGAAGAGACAAAACACTGGTTTGTATCAGCCATTGCCTATTCCAGAAAGGCCTTGGGATGCAATTAGTATGGATTTTTTATTGGGATTACCTAGAACCTAGAAGGGAAGTGATTCCATATTTGTTGTGGTCGATAGATTTTCTAAAATGGCACATTTCATACCACGCTAGAAAACAAATGATCCTACACACATAGCCAATTTGTTTTTCAGAGAAGTTGTGAGACTACATGGATTACCCAGAAGTATAGTCTCAGATAGGGACACTAAGTTTGTAGGACACTTTTGGAGGACTCTATGGAAGAGGCTGGGAACTAATTTATCTTTTAGTTCAGCATATCACCCTCAGACAGACAGACAAACTGAAGTGGTGAACATGAGTCTTGGAAATTTGTTAAGGAGTTTAGTCACTGAACAAGATCGTCAGTGGGATCAGATTCTGGCACAGGCAGAATTTGCATTTAACAATTTAGTTAATAAGAGCACTGGGAAAAGTCCATTTGAGATAGGATATGGAAGACAGCCAAGAGGGATTGCAGAATTGAGGGAGTTGAATCAAGATGAATTCAAGAGCGTTGGAGCAGAAGATTTTGCTACATAAATGCAAAGACTTCATGATCAAGTTAGGAGGCAACTACAGGATAGTAATCAAAAGTATAAGGACAGGGTTGATCAGAAAAGAAGGGAAGTTCAATTTGAAGTGGGAGATGAAGTTTTAGCTCATTTGAGAAAGGAAAGGTTTCCAAGAGGAACATATAATAAGTTGAAAATGAAGAAGATAGGACCATGCAATATCCTTATAAAATTTGCAGCAAATGCTTATGAGATTGAGTTGCCAGACAATGTTGGGATATCACCGATATTCAACGTTGTAGACCTGTATCCTTATAACAATGATGACGCGGGAAAATTAGATGATCAGGAAGAGTTTCAGTGGGAAAAACAGATGCCCACAGTAGAAAAACCTCAGATGAAGAAAATCTTAGAATAGAGAGTTGGAAAGAAAACCAAAAGAAAGATGTATCTTGAATATTTGGTGAAGTGGAAAGATCACCTGATGGAAGATTCAAGTTGGGTAACGAAACCTGATATTTTGAAGCATGGAAAAACAGTGCAAGAGCTCATGGACAGGAGTCCATGAATATTTTGGCCAGAGGAGTATGATGCAGGAGCATCGCTATCAAATCAAGAAAAACGAAAGTGGAAGCGAAATTGACACCTCAACACTTTGAAAAAACCAAACTGACTCTTAACCAACTTGGTAGTGGTGTGGAGATTTTTTGAATTTCTCGTTAATTAAATTAGTTGTATGTAAAGTCGGGCCACCGTTTGAATTGACGGATCATTGTAAATCCTTACACGATTGTAAAATATTACAAGTGTAGGATATTAGCCCTTATTAGTCATTAGGTTGCATTTAATTGCGCTGAGTAGGTAACCGCTAGAGTAGAAGGTAATAGAACTTAGATAGAAGGAAGAAGAGCGAAGGAAGTGCTCACGGTCCTTAGACAAGTTTTTCATTTTGTGTTTGTAAGAGATAGCAGCTGTAATCATGTGTTTTTTGGAATGAATAGAACATAGGAGGATTTATCCAATTGTACAATGTTGATACTATTTTACAGTTTTACTATTGTTATGAGTTTTGTGGATGTATCAGGTTCATGGTGAATGAATGAATTCATGAAGAATTGAATAAGTTTTAATTGTTTCTCTTTTGTAAGTTTATGCAAGGAGTGCGTACTGAACTCAAGGAGTGCGCGTGAGAGAGTCTTTCGACTCAAAGCTCAGAAGAGATAGCATAGAAATTTTGTATGCAGAGGGTGCATATTAAGCGCAAGGAGTGCGTATGCGAAGTCTTTGACTTGGAGAAAATGTTGGATAAATAACTTGGTTTTTCTCGTAAGACAGTGAAGAGGTCAGTTGCAAGGAGTGCACAGGACCATAAATCGACTATGTGTCGAAGAAATCCCTTTGAGGAATTCAAAGTTCGAAGGAAGAACAAGTACGGAGGATTTAGCGGGAGAAATCCTTCAGAAGAAGAAATTTTGAAGGTTGGACAAGATAAAGAGTTAAGATCCATCCAGGAGGAGTCATACCATTTAAGATCGTTAGATTTTGGAGAAATCGCGCACTGGTTAGTCACGGGGATCTTTCGGAAATTCACAAATTGGAAGATTTGAAGTGAAGAGGAGTGAAAACCTCCAAAGCACGAAGTCGTGAAGTGGATCTTGAACGTTGGTTGCGAGAGAGATAAGGATCATCGATTATCCAGGGAGAATTCGTGATTCGGAAATCGGGAGTTGTGGAGTGGAGTGTGTTAAGGATCCCGAAGGTAGGAATCCGAAGAGATCATAGCCATTGGTTGTGGATCATTAAGAACCATTGATCTGATCCGAAGATTTCGCGTATTTGGACTTCGGAAGAATCGTGAAAAGCAGAGCATGGATAACGCGAAGCGCTTAAGGAGCTAAGCCTAGGGTCATAGCCTGAGGTCATATGTGATTGCCTCCAGAAACAAAAGTTTAGCGTTGAATTCGATTTTGAAGAAACATGGGCCTAAGTGAATTATTTCAAAGGACAAGTAAAGACCCAAAGAGCTAATCTAGCTCAAGAGTTTAAGATCCTAGACCGAGAGGTCGCGTAGCCCTTTGGAGAGAAGGGGGGTCTGCACCACTTGGTTAATAAATTTTTTCTGTTGAAAAAATTGTTTTTCTTGATAATGGGCGATAGTGATTCTATAGCCTAGCACTTGAATGCATTTAATAATACTGCGACCTAGTTGATCTTAGTTGGAGTGAAGATGGATGAGGAGGATCATTGTATGATCCTTTTGTTTTCTGTGCCAGATTCATGGGACAACTTGGTAATGACCATTGGAAGCATTGTAAAGACATTTGTGCTTGATGAGGTGGTGGCTACTTTACTCTTATAGTGGGTGAGGCAGAAAGGTTTTGAATTCACCTATGAGGCCTTTTCTATTCATAGAAGATCGAAGAAGAAAGGAAAGAAGAGAGAAAAGGGTAGATCCAAATCTTGTGGGAGACATTAGTCTCCTAGAAAGTCCAAAGCAAAATGTTGGAACTATGGCAAGGTCATGCATTTCAGAAGAGACTACAAGGAAGAGGAAAAGAAGACTAAGAAGGAAAAGAATGATTATGATGATGAGTCTGGAAAATCTTTTCAAGAGGATGGTGGAGAAGTCTTTGTTGCAGCTTTGGCAATCCATGCAAGCCAAAGTG
>JASDQU010394708.1:0-10743 GCA_032191745.1 Picea mariana | reverse complement strand
GGACCCCCACCATTGCTTCTTTCAGTTTTTCAGTTTTCGCACAGTTTACTCTTTTTAGTAGTTTTTTCGGGTCCTGAACTTCCGGGGCCATTTTGAGGCCCTAAACGATGTTTTTTTGGATATGTTGATTTTGCAAAATAGCATCTAACAATGCTATTTTGTCTCGAGCGTTGTAGGCCTCGGATAGATCTTTCCAACGAGCTATCATACGCCTAAAATAGAGATCGTATGCAAAAGTTACGACCTCGGGAAGTTGATGCACCAACTTACCCAAACGGGGCCCACGTGACTTTTGGCGCTTCATCTCCCAGGGTTAGGTTTTTGGATGTCTAGGACTTTTGGCATTCCCGTTTATTGTAAAAGGGCCTTCAGAGCCTCATCGTAATCATCTTCTCATGGATGCGAGTAGCGGCCACATCTCTTCTTAGAGATAAGCTACCAACGCCCTAGCCAGTTTATTCCCATTCTGTCTGTAAGCATATTTCAGTCATTTGTTATTAATGAAATGAAGTCTTATTTCCGCTGCATCTCTGTTTTTATGTGTGTTTTTGTATTTCATTGTGTTCCTACATAAATCCGGATCAACAACAGAGATGGTGGACGTCAGAACCAATAATGGGCAGTTCACTTGGAACAATAAACGGATAAATCGACATCAAGTAGCAACAAGACTAGACAGATTCTTGGTGTCGGAGTCCATCGTTATGGAAGGGTTAACCTTAAACTGCAACATCCTTCCCTAAGGGGGGTTCTGAGAAATTCTGGATCGAACACCCTACCTTCAAGGAGAACATCAACCAGTGGTGGCGGGAGGAACAACCGAAGCAAGGGACAAGGATGTTCAAACTCTATAAGAAACTAAAGTACATCAAATATAAGCTCAAGGAGTAGAACAAGGAAATCTTTGGAAACATAAACCAAGAGAAAAAAAATACTGAAGACAGAATGAGAAAACTCCAGGAAATGTGCATAGCAGAGGGCTATATAGAGGATCGAAAAAATGAAGAGATCCAAATGACCCAGGAATGGGAAGCAAGATTCCAACAAGAAGAAATTATATGGTGCCAAAAGTCTCGAATCAGATGGATAAAGGAAGGAGAGAAAAACACCAAGTTTTTTCATAGAACAACCATTGCCAGAAGAGCCCACAACAAAATCCTGAAAATTAAGGATCAAGATGGGATCGAGATAGAATCCCATAAGGAGATTGAAAATACTCTGGTAAGTCACTTCCATGGGATAGCCCAGGAACTCAACAAAGACAGAACGGAGGCCACCCAAAGGATAAGTCAGTACATTCTCCGTCTAGTCACCGAGGAACAAAATAACAACCTAAATAAACGCATCGCTAAGGAGGAAATTGATCAAGTGATCTAGGAGATGCCCAATAGGAAAGCCCCAAGTCCAGATGGTTTCACAGTGGAATTATTCAAAGCATGTTGGGAATTGGTCAAACATGATGTTTATAGGGTGGTGGAGAACTCTAGATGGTCGGCCTCCATCCTAAAAGCGCTAAATGCCACAATAATTACTCTAATCCCCAAAGAAAATGAAGCAAGGACCCCCGACCGGTACAGACCCATAGCTTTATGCAATGTGGTTTACAATATAATTTCCAAAGTCATAGCCAATAGATTGAAACCCCTCCTACCCACACTGATTTCACAAGAACAGGCGGGCTTCGTGGAAGGATGACAAATCATGGACAACATCATCCATGCCCATGAGATAATCCATGCCCTAAAAATCCAAAGGAGAGGGGGGATGATAATACAACTTGACCTAGAAAAATCCTATGACAAAATTAGCTGGCACTACATGGTCAAGACTCTAGAAGCCTTTGGCTTCACCCAGCACTGGATCAGCTGGATTGTCAGCCTAGTCTCAACGACAAGTTACTTGCTCCTAATAAATGGAGCCCCAGCCAAACCCTTCTGGCCTACTAGAGGCATCAGACAAGAAGACCCGCTATCCCCCTTCCTGTTCATCCTGATGATGGAAGGTCTCAATCGAAGCATAAAAAGCACAACAGCAACAGGAGAAATAACAGGCATCAAACCTTTCGAAAATTGCCCTACTTCCACACACCAACATTTTGTGGATGACACCTTACTCCATGGCACATCCATGATCAAGGAAGCAAAATCCTATAAAAGAATCTTAGAAGAGTTTGGGGAAGCCTTGGGAGCTGAGATCAATCATTCCAAATCTATGATCTACTTCTTCAACACAAACCCTGCAATCCAAAGAAACCTGGAAAATATTTTGGGTTTTGAATGCAAAACACTCCCAACCAAATACTTGGGCATTCCCCTTACGGACAAAGCATACAAAATGGCAACATGGGAAGGAGTGATCAACAAGCTATAGGAGAGGGTGAAAAATTGGACGTACAGATCCCTTAACCTAGCGGGGAGACTTATATTGACCAAGACGGTTCTGCAAGCAATTCCAACCTATATGATGTCTGTATTTCCCACCCCCAAAGGCACACTATAAAAAATAAGAACCATCCAAAGGGACTTCCTATGGCGAGGAGAAAAAACAAAGAAAAAATGGGCCCTGGTGGCCTAGGAGAAGGTTTGCAAACTAAAATGTAAAGGAGGACTGGGGCTACAAGACCCACAAGTAACCAACGAAGCCTATGGGGCGAAACTCTAGTGGCAATGGGTCAAAGAAACATCTACCCCACGGGAAAACCTCTGGAAGGCTAAGTATACCCCAGACATAAATGACTAGGACCGAATTTGTTTTATGGGCACCATGGAGGGATCAACCATCTGAAATCTAGCTTGGCGCAACAAAACCTGGATCCAGACACACAAATTTTGGGAAGTGAGGAATGGTAAAACAACCAGATTCTAGGAGGATGCTTGGCAATAGGAACCCATAATAGAAAATCCAGGCAGGGAGGAACTCCAACAGGACATGACCGTGCAAGGAAAAACCAAAGTCCACCACTACTGGAAACAAGAAATAGATCACAACAGATGGAGAATCTGGGACAATCTCCATTCACAAAATAGACACCGGACCGCAACAATCGCGAAAGAGGTGGAGGAAGAACTGGGGAAAAGGAAAATTGCAGTCTCGGAAGAAGAGGACCAATTCAGATGGGGCCGAAAAAATGGCAGGGAATTCAACTTGAAATAAGCCCGACATTACATCGTGGACCAAGACCAAGAAGATCCAGTGCAACAATGGGATAAGCTTTGGAATAGCCCCCAATGGCCAAAAATAAAAAAATTCAAATGGTTAGTACTTCACAACCGAATTCTAACCTGGTAAAACCTAAGGAAAAGGAGCTTCATATGCCCATCACAGTGCCACCTCTGTCAAGCTAAGGAAGAAACAACGAATCATCTCCTCAATGAATGTAACTACACAACAAAGATCTGGGACTGGGCGATAGGTATATTTCAACTAGAAAAGTGCAACTCGCAGGCCAGGACTCCCGAGTCCTAGAATATTTTCACCTAAAAGACAAGCGCAATCGCACACAAGTAAGGCGGCCACCACAACTCCAAGTAGGTGAGCGAAACTGGAATCCCCCTCCAGCAAGGTCCCTCAAGCTGAATTTCGACGAGGCGACAATAGAAAACCCATGCATGACAAGAATGGGAGGGGTAATCAGGGATAGTGGCGGTAACATAATCCAGTTGTACGCTAGGAGTATGGGAAAGTCAACCAAAAACGCAGCAGAATTCGGAGCCCTAGAGATCGGCCTCGAGATTATAATCCATGAAAGGATGACAAACACTATCGTGGAAGGTGACTCCACTCTGGTAATCAACACAATGAAGAGACTCCAAAATGGCACCAGAGTGGGCAAAGTTCAAAGGCACTGGCACTTGGAACACTCCCTGCAAAAAATCTAGGAGCATATGTAAACAATGAACACAATGGAGTTGCGCTGGGTACGCAGGTCAGCGAATGGCCTGGCGGACAGAATCACTAACAAAGGGGTTAGCAATGAAGGACCAGAGCTAGACACTACCTGGAGCAACATCCTGAATGGTCACTTCAGAACAGACTGCATACAACTAGCGACAAAATACCGTGACAACAGCTTAAGTAAGGAAGGTCACATCTAGGAGGGAGGCGCAAGGCCAATTAGCGAGCACGAAGGATCCAGGCAGAATCTTCCTGCCCAAAACTCGACCACAAGTTACAATGCAGGCTCAGACTACACAACATATAGGGGCACGACACCAAGGTCACGTCAATAGGAAGAAGTGCAGGGTTAGTGCGTGGGAAAGTATAGATGGTAATCAACAGGTCACGAATGACATAGGACAAAAGGTGTTACCATGGACTAGTATGGATACACCTCACCCAAGCACATGTTCGGGGAGTAGCACAGTTGGTTATACAACGATTAGGGGCAAGGGCTGGCGTAGGGAGAATGGTCAGGTCATCATGATCACACATACTGAGACAGGGAAAAAGGACGGGAAGGTTCACCTCTACAGGTAGACCATGATTTCTAGGACGAGTCCGCAACAAGGGAAATCCCATAAGAGAAGAAGCACCAGGAATAGATGCAGACGGGAAAGTGCAACTGCAGGAGCTACCACAAAAACAAGGGTTGGGAAAGAAGGAACCCTTGTGTAGATAGGAATAGGAGGAGAATTCAAGAAAAACTGCCACAAGCCAGTCAGGATGGTGTGTATGAAGAGAACGCATAGCAAAAGAAGCCCCCAGAGGAAAGAACCTCTGACAATCCTTAGGAGGGTTTCAAGGATGGAGCAAGAGGCCAGATACGCCAAGGGCACCTTTCATACGTTGGTCGAACCGAACGGAAAAGCGACCATCACCTGATGGGAGAAGGAAATCAATGATAAACGCAAGGGCAAAGCTTGGGAGGAATTGATTCAGGAAGCAGACTGGATAACAGACCCAGGGGCCATGCAGCCCAGAGAAGCCCTCTACCAAAAAATGGTGGAGATGGCGTGGAGAACAAAGATGTTAATAGGCAAAGTGAGCTTAGAAAGGAAAGATGTCAGCCTGAAGGATAACAAGGACCACAAAAAAATGCTAAAAGAAATCTTGGGTCGCCTCAGCAACCTAGAAGCTCGTTCAAAACGGCTTGTTGAGGACCAGAAGGAGAAGATGGAGCAAGTGGCAGCCCAATTCCACCTATACTTGTGCTACATCCATCACATGGACATCACGCCAGCTGACGGGAATGGAGCACTAGCCCGGATCAGAAAGACTCACACGGTGGTCCAGAAGGAGGAGAACAAGGACATGGCAGAGGAAGGAAATAAGCATATCATCATCCTGGACTAGCGCCTGGTTAGCCAGTGGTCAAGTTATGTTGCTAAGCGTAGGGTCATTCTCAATTTGTGTGTTGTGTTTTTTTACATTTTTGTTTTGTTTAGCTTGTCAAAAACTGGATATGGTAGGACTAGGCCGGTTTCCCAAGGTGGCGGTCCAGCCATACCCCTTCACTATCTCAGAAAACGCAACTCTGGAACCTATGGGCTTGTTTCCTTTTTGGCAGACCAGGGAGTCCCCCTTTTTGTATCATAACCTTTTTTAGTAATACAGGTACTTACACTCACTTACAANAAATACAAAAGCAAAGTGTAAACAAAAATAACATAAAGTTCCAAAAACAAGCAATTCAATTAAATGTCTCTCCCAAAACCTAAATGTGACTATAACATACTTGAATGAATTTCATGATCCCATCAAAGGTAAGTAAAACTATTCAAGGCTTGGACCATACATAAAATTTGTATGGCATCCTAATGCATTGATTTCAAAAAAATTAAGGTATCAAAGACTTTTTAATAAAAATGAAAAAAAACATGGACATGGACAACGTGTTTTAGTTATTAGTCTCTGCCTCCACCAAGGACTATATCTTTCGCTTTTCGGTCAAAAGATTTTGATCGGGTATTAGTTCACCCGGTTTTGTAATTGTAACCAAAGTTTTAAAAAATTGTGTTTATTATTTTTGTTTTTCAATTTTTTTTATTATTATTCTATATTTATATTCCAATTTTCTTATTCATATATATGGGAGTGATGGGACTAAATACCCCTAGTGGTGAGATATTGTTTTTAAATATTTGTAAGAATGTAAGAAATAGTTTTATAAACAAATTTATAAGTATTTGTGATTGGTGAGTTTGGAGGCTCACACTTCACAATATTGAGAACAATCAGTGCTCTACAGTCGATGCCCTAGTTTTCTCATCACAGTTGATGCCCTTCAGTCAATACTCTACACCATTCCCTAGTATGCCCCTCACCATCATTCCCATGTTGCCTGTATACATGGTCGATTCGTTTTGTGCTCCAGGATTGCTAGCAGAAGCATTATAATGGAATAAAGAAAAATTATAATGGAGGGAATACCCACACAACATGTAAAAAATTAAATAGGAATTTTGAGTTAATAATCTAAGTTATTGCATGGTAGCAGCAGATTCAATTACACAGATTACATAGTCTCTCAAAGCAGTCTCTCAGCTTATTCCTATAGGAGGAGCATGAAAAACAAAGAATTGACTACATATATGCAAAATATGCAGGCAAAGATTCATAGAGACGCAACTAGATGGGTCCGAAGGCATATAATTCAAAGCAAGTTTGAAATTTGAAGCAAAGCATTACTCTATTAGAGGGAAAGGAAAGAAAGCAAGTAAGGATCTGCTTTTGCTTAGAAATCGAATAACATTTTTTTTATCATACCTTTCCGGTCCCTTCGTAGAAGTTCACAGTCTGCTTTTGCTTCCATTTATGAGTCTTGTGAGTTGCCCTACAATATGCTTTTGCTTCCATTTACAAGTCTCGCGAGTTGCCCTTTACCACATTCAGACTTCATTATCAAATAGATGATGAAAACTTAACATATTTTTTATGGTCTGGGTGTATTGTAGATGCTTCCTCCTTTCGATTGATTCTTTGATGCATAGCCTCTATGTCATGAACTTTTCAATTGAACCCCTCATGCCCTTACTCTAAGTCATTTCGATGGGGCTACTTATATCCATCATTTCCCCACTAATTCACCCATCATTGCAATTTATGTGAGGGTAGGCACGTGAGAAATCATCAAAGCATGGGTATGGGTATATGGAAGGGGCATTCATTTCACACAACCCCATTCTAATGTAACCCATTCAACCCCAAAACCCTACAGTGGAATACCAATAAACCCCTATGTGATAGGTCATGTTTGCACTCTCAAAATTACCAGTGAAAGGCCACGTTGGTAATGGGGGAATGAACCAGCTACAGTGCAAGCAAGATTGTGTTCTTCCCGAACTATCAAATTGATACCACCCTGAAAAAATGACCTAGTAAACCACTTGCTCGATCCCGAGCATTTATGCACTCATCCTATTAGTAAAGAGTTGAGGGAGAAGTTGTCTTTTCTCTCTGGACAAGGAAAGGGACTAGCCTTCTACAACCATGCATGTTTCATACTATGCATTGGATTAATCGGTCCTCATTTTGTAGCACGTAAGCATTGAGATCGGAATCACATGATACAATTGCGGGCTTCACAAACATATGTGATCTGAAAACTATTACGAACCTGCAATGCCCCCAATTCATTTTTTTCTCAAAAACAAAATTTCTAAACTCTAACAAAAACAACTATATTGTGGAGTATAATTTATTGAATAATATATTGTTGCACATGATGGTGAAGAAATGGGCTTTTGGAAGTGGAAGGATGGGGTTTAACAAAGAGCAGTGTCTCTCCAAGCAACGACCATCTGATGCTTCCAGGTGGCGCTCTTTTTCTTGTTATTCTTCAGAAATGTAGAGAGACAATCCATGTGATCACTCCCACCAAGCTTACTAATATAGTCCTCCAAAATTTTGTGCCCATCTTGATGGCTTATCTGTTTTGAAATATGTTATCCGAAATTTCGTCCCAAGGGATTACTTCAATGTCCACAAACACAGTGTTGTTGGAGTCGCCCATGCCAAAGCAGGTCCATGTGCCCATCGTCGCCCACTGTCACTCATGTCATTAACAGTTGGCATGATTTTTCTTAGACTCTATGTATATGCATTTAACCTTGCCTTATGTCTACTCAGGTAGTGAATAACTTTTGATGTGCATGGACCAAAACTTATAATGTATTTTATTATATGAATTTGATAAAGTTAAAATTAAATATTTATGAAACTTGTCATTAATTAATACTTTACACTAAGTGAGTGAGACCATCTCACCCATCCTTCACTTCATTAAGTTTAAAGTTTGCTTATAATTTTTTATAGGATGCCACCCTCGTATTGTTTTATTGCAGCACTGTATTGCATCAAATTTCCATAATGTGGATAATAATTATGATTAGGTACATGAGACAAGGTGAGACTATGAAAGTATTTTCATTGAATTTCGATATCTCCTTGGCTCTCTGCTTTATTTTTTCTATGCAATTGAGTTGTTGAAGCATACACAATTTTGACATAGCTTCACACTAAAGCATCTCTAGCAGAATCAACACATTTGAAGAATATATGCAAACTGACCAAAGAATTCAAACTATTTTCTTAGTGGAAATTTCTAAAACCCTAATTATCTTCTTGGAGACTACAACTTTCTTCTGTATCCCTTCCTTCTGTATAGTCCACTAGCATGTCCAACAGATCTGACATCTTTTCACACTTGGGCTTCTCGGTGTCTAGAAGTAATTAGATAAGAGAAAATGCAGTGCATGTCTCTATTTCCCTTAATATTTTCTTTCTTGAGGTTTTACATATTGCTACAAGGACAACCAAGGCCGCCATGATCCCTTGATGACAAACTTCATCCGTTATGATTTCTAAGAGTCCTTGAAATATATCAATCCTTTCCCGAGCAATAAATTCCCAATTAGATGTCCAAGTGGAAACCTTCTACAATAAAACAACCATGTAAATTCTAGCTTCAATTGTTCACTTACGCAAGACCAAGGATATCGACCCAATGCACATTTCCTTTGACATAGATTTCACAATTTCTTGGGTCATAGGAAGCAGATGCAATATACCCAATGTTTCTTTACAAGCCCTGAACTTTTCATTGTCATTCTCTTCACAACAAGACAATATGTGAAGATGAAATTATCATAGAGGCAAGAATGACACTCGAACCAAATGTCATGATGGATTGTTTGTTCCCCTCACTCTCCCATGCAATGGACTGCAATTTATTCAATGCATTAATGCCTTCGAATGATGGATATATGAGTGTCGCTTGAAGTAACATGGAGACTTGATCAAAGTTTATGGGAAACTTGGGAGTGGGGGTTTTCTCTACACCCTTTGAGTGGTTTGCAATGCACCATCCCTTAATAAGGCGACCCAGTGTGTGGTTAGGAGTTAAATCAAAATTCTCTAGTGACTGCAATGTAGCAGGACATGTTTTCTTCTTGCATGAAAATAACCAGTGCTCTATGCTTTCTTGATCATACATCACACTCGTCGAAACAATTACCGGGTATCTTATCAACTCCATCGATATGGGGCACCTGAAGTATAAAGGAACCTCCACCTACAAATAATCTTCTACCTAGTCCATGATAAAAATTAAGGTATACACTAACTAATTTATTGAAGCTATAACAGAATAATGTTGGTATCAATATAGAGAGGTAATGAGTTATTCCGATCAATTAGATAGAAAGGTGGGCTTGTTAAATATGGAGATTCTCTAAAAGTTTGAATGTTGATCCGAGCTATTTACCAACTCATATCATTCAAGCTTTGTGTCTATAAATATATAATTTCTCTTGTGCTACAATTTTTTATGTCAATGCACTCGCTCTAAGGTCCTTTTATATCCAACTATTCCGCGGTAAAAAAATTCTTAGTCTACAATTTCTCTATTAATTTACAAAACATTCAATGATTCATGAACGACAATGATTTTTTTATTGAGTCCATAAGCCACCCTGGCAACACATTATCACAATATTGAATTTTGGAAAAACTAGTAAAATGAAAACCAAGGAAAAGTCATCTTTAAAAGCCCGCTCGACTGCAATGCAACATTTAATTTTCCCACTATAAGGTCTTTGGCTAGGAGGGTGTGGAGACCCTCGCCCAAGTCCTCAAGCAGATGGAACTTGGGGTTTCTCTAGCACCCAAGAGTTGCACTAGTTGGGAAAGTGGGCACCTTGGGAATGCAAACGTGCCAAGGGGCTTGCCCAAACATGGGGCGGAAGACACCAAGAGAAGGGGTACACTAAAGAGGTTGGGTTGCACCGACACGAGGAGAGAACCAAGGTCGAGGTGCGTTAGTCCCAAGGGACATGACGATTGATGGATGCATATGTTCTATTTGGGCGCACCGAGTCCACTAAGGGGTGCGATAGTTCGTTTGGGCTTGTTGGTTTGCAAAGGGACACGACACATACAAAGGATGTGGAGGTTCACAATGGTGAACTTTGGAGTCCATATAAAAGAACAAGGGTTCACAACCAAGGAAAGCATATTTACACAACAAGCAGATCAAGGACGCGCAACCAAGGAAGGAATATTTGCACAACAAGGAGAACAAGGGCGCACAACCAAGGAAGGAAAAATTGCACAACAAGGAGAACAAGGGCACACAACCAAGGAAGGCATATTTGCACGACAAGGAGAACAAGATCAGCCCTATAGACATAGTTGGGGCAACCTTCTTTTGGGCTGAGTTTGGGGAAGTCTTGTCATAGTACTGAGGGAGGCATGTTATGGGACAAAACTGCAGGTCTATGCGAAGTCTTATGATAGAGAAGATAC